>CM076569.1:252833280-252856407 GCA_034641835.2 Pinus albicaulis
GACCTCAACCAAACGACTCATCTTTATGTTTGTTTGAGCAACCAAAAACAATAATAAACGCCCAAATGTTATATGTTCGGTTATATGTAAAAACATAATATGGGATGTTTTCCATGTGGTTGAATGCATTTTTCTTGCCATGACATGGTTAGTAAGCTGAAAAATAAACAAAATTCAGATGAAAAATCAAAGTATCTCCAATATTTAATATTGCATTCAACCTTCATTTATTTAGTATTTCCCCTCCTTTTTTTGTTAATTCCCTTTCCTCTGCATTCTCCCACTTCCCATTTTTATTTATGTTTTCCCCTTTTTGTTTTCTTATTCATTTCCATTACCTACCTTTATAATTTATTCATTTCCATTACCTACCTTTCCCCATACTCTCAATTTTTCTCTTCACCTTTTTCTTTTCTCATCTCCCTCAATCTATCTTGTGTTATTTATCCTTTCAATGCAATTCTCTTCCAATCTTTGTTATTTCTGTTTTCTTATTACAATTATTTCCTTCTAGTTTCTTTACCTCTCCTCTTTTTCTGTCCTGAAAATTTCTGCATAAATATTTCTCTTATTTTCATTCTTTTAGTATTTCTCTTCTCATTTGCTATTTAACTGAATCAAATTTACTAAGCCTTTTTCTCCTTTTCATTTTAATTTTCAATTTATTTTCCTGGATTTTTCTCTTGTCAAAATTTTTAACATTTTTCTTTCTTCCTTGCTTTTCCCTTGTACTGAATTATCTCTATATATGCTTCTCCAACTCTTGGTTTGCAGCTTTGCTTCAATACCCTTATTGTCCAAATGATGAATGAAGTGTTAACTTGAAACATGCCAGCTAAGAACTTTCATGCAGGGATAATGATAAGAAGTATTCACAATATATATCTCTGCAAAAAATTCCGTACTAAAGGGTCATACTTGGACATTGATAGCTAAGCAATCTTAGCATCCACAGTTCACAGTTTGCCAATTTGTGTATTTGCATGTAAAGTTGTTAATATTGCTAATAAATGATTGCATCAGTTCCTGCAGATAAGTTATGCTTACTCTATATATACCAATGAATAAAGTTAAGAGCAAGTAATACACTATGGAAGATAGGTGCCATGACATCTTTAGATTGCTGATATACAGAATTCATTAATTGGCATCTTTGACCTGTGTTGTAAGGCAGGAGAAAAGGATTTTTCCGACTTTCACAAACTAACCAGGCTTCTGATCTTCTAATCTCAATTCCGCATGACATGATTTAATATATTTAGCATACCTCCGAATTGATGTTATAATTCAGCCTTGTCTCTGCAAAAATTAGCTGGTGTCAGATGATAGCTTCAGAATCATATGACCCCCCACCCCTCTCTCTCTCTCACACACACAGGGCCATCACCACCTTTGCCACTTTCACATACCCAAGAATGTACCATGTGTGTGGGAGATGTGTTTACACATTGAAACTCTCTATCTCTTTCACACACAGGGCCATCACCACCTTCACCACTTTCACATACCCAAGAATGTGCCATGTGTGTGGGAGATGTGCTTACACATGGAAACTAATATGCACACAGTGAATACTGTGTGCATGTAAACATGTGCAAAGCTGGGTATGTGTACAACAAAGAATCAGTTATCTTTTCCCACAGTTCATCCATTTAATACACCAAATGTTGAGTTATTTTTCGGGAGAGAGAAACATGCATTATATTTGAACTAAGAATTGAATTTGTAGAATAAAATGCCACAGTAAAAATATCCGATTTGAATTACTGCATGCTTAAAGAATGCAATAACATAACACTAGAAAGAAACCTCTAAATATGAGCAGTTTGATGACATCACCGCATAATCTGAGATTGTGCAGCTTCTAATTGTTCCCTTGGTATTAGTGACAAGAACTTGTCAATATTCTCCCTGGCAGCCTGCTTTTATGCCATAAATCATGGTCATGAATAAACAGTTTGGCCTTAAGAAAACATCAAAGTGAACATAGTATATATTTTTGATGAAAGTAGTTGGACATACATTAGTTTGTTTTTTTCTTTCTTTTTTCTTTTAAATTGTGAAAATGGAAATAATGAGTTACCTGAATTGACTGTAGACTGAATTTCAAGAAGCCCAATCTGCAATCATATAGTATTTGGGTCATTCACAATTCTGTTTGATTGTGCTAAATAGAGTTTCACTCTCTCTCTATCTTCGACCCACATCTTTTCATGCCCATTTCCCAGTGAAAACACAGCCAGAAAGGAGAATCATACAACTGCCTGGAAAGGTTGGGGCAGAATTCTCAATAAAATGACAATAAGCATCGTATTTCAATCAGAGAAAGTTGTCCATATCAATATTATTTACTATTATAATGTAGTTGTCTCAGAAGTTACAAACCATAAAAAGGTAATAAAAATAATAATAAATAAAAAATGGAACATGAACTCTAAAACAGGAAGTTTAACAATGTTAGGAATAAGATTATTATGTCTGTTGTGATTAAAAATGACGGTACACCAAATATTTATATGGTTTTTAATCTTAGAGTCCTAACCTTCACAAGGATGACACACTATCCTAGCCCCTAAAATGGCATTAAATGATCCGTAAATAGTAGGCTTATAGCTACTTCGTTTTGCCAACACGGATGCTTAATTATTATTTTTTCTTGCAAATAGTATTTACTCTTTGAAACTATGTTTAACACTGGTTTACCACACTGTCGTGAGAATGCATGCGATGGTTATGTGAGATGTTTTAAGATTGTCTGCAAATTGTTTTAAATGCATTGGGAGGAAAGCCATGGCAATAAACAAACAAAAGCAAATCACATCATGAACACACGGATTACCTTAGAAACCCAAATGGGAAAACCAGCATCCAGAGGAGGCTCTCTTTGCTCCAAGAAATCTCAGGAAAGACAGATTACAATGCAGACTCAGCTAGAGCACTGATGTTCCTGTACATAACTTTAAGCTACAGGAAAGGTAAAATTGACACCCTATCTACTCTTATGACTAGTTAAGAAAATTTGGTATTACCTTGAGATTCTTAGGTATACAGTGCTTGGAACCAAGCTCTTTTAGCAATCTTCCTTCGGTCAACTTCTCTGGAACATGGCTCTCGACTTTGGCTTTTGGCTATAGCTCTGACTCTGGCTGTAGCTCCAGTTCTCAGCTCTGGCTTGTATTGCCCCCTCCATCTGCTTTGGGTTCATCAGCAACTGGCTCTGTATGTAATAACAGAAATAATGGCTTGCTGCCTATGGTTTGAATGGCCAACAACAGTCAAAGCTTACCTACTGTTTACTGAGGTTGTCCCCAACAGACCATGAGTGTGAGAGGAATGGCTATGGAGGTTTACCAACAGCACACTGAGAATGATTCAGAATACAAGTGCATTCACATCAGTGCAATCACAATGGCAGTCTAGTCACTATTCCCATTAATAAAGATGTGGCCAAAAGCCGGATCAAAAACATAACATTAATGAAGATGTGGCCAAAAGCTGGATCAAAAACATAACTTTAATAAAGATGTGGCCAAAGACTGGAATTATAAATGACGCTCTGATACCAAATGAAATGAACAACTGATAGTTTACTAATAAAAATCCAGCATAAGGACAGTAGACAGAAATCCATATAGAAAACAATATATATAAATAATGAATAAGATAGATTGATTGATATGATTACAATGCCATGTGACTGTACTTAAAGCATTCATTGGTCACAATAGTTGATTGGTCATGTCCCTTGGTTAAGATGTTGTCATTTCATTTATTGTATTTACTGTATTATTTATTTGGAATGTGTGTGTGTGTTTATTACATGTTTGCACATGTTAATATCCTATTCAGTTCTACAAGGTTATTATTGAAGATGTGACTTGTTGCTTGGCTGTCCATTATTTTCAAAGTCTGTCCTACTTGGTCCTTTTCTTTTATAATTTCATGTTGGTTATTCTTTAAACACATTGGTTCAAATGGTGTATCTGCTGTTAGGGCTTTCACTCACTCATATAACCTAAAAATCTGTTTGGACTGGTCATGGCACATTTGGTATGGCTTGAGTCTTGACTACAACTTTTGCACATTACTCTAAATCTAAGTCACATGACATGGGACACGGAAATATGGGTGTCTGACATGAGAAATGGCAATCCCGAAAACAAAGCACAAAGGAAACCTCTCTCTCTCTCTCTCTCTCTATATATATATATATATGGCTTGAGTCTTGACTACAACTTTTGCACATTACTCTAAATCTAAGTCACATGACATGGGACACGAAAATATGGGTGTCTGACACGAGAAATGGCAATCCCGAAAACAAGGCACAAAGGAAACCTCTCTCTCTCTCTGTATATATATATATATATATACTCTCTCTCTCTCTCTCTGTATATATATATATATATATATATATACATATCATCTCTTTTCTCTCTCTCTCTATATATATACTCTCTCTCTCTCTCTCTGTATATATATATATATATATATATATACAGAGAGAGAGAGAGAGAGAGAATTACATATACAAAAATGAAATAGTGAATTACACATACAAAAATGAAATATAGACCAAGATTCAACTTTTGCTAGAATTTAGAAACTAAAATCCTTTTGCCCAGTACTTAGAATCCCTTCTAACACTATGCAATAACCCTCAACTACACTCCAATATGTCTCACACCTCCAACTTGTTGAGTGAAATGAGCTCAAATTAAAGGGAAAACATATTTTTATGGCCTCTTTAACGGGGGACACGGTGAGGGCATGTGTTCAACATGTTCCCTCATGTATTCATGTTCAACATGTAAGATATGGGACACAGACCTTGCTTGGACGTATCTTGTTACTTAGCTCTAAATCCTTTTTGTTCATATATCTTGATTCCATCATCATTTAAATTGACATTGGTCTTGGTCCACCCATCCATCTATTTCCAATTTTTATCATACATCTTCTTGGGATAGCCCCTTGTGCCAAAAGAGAAGCAAGCTAAATAGAGAGATGGAATTTTTGTGGTGACAATGGATAACCCCTCTGAGTTCCCCTAAAGTTGCATTTCTAAGTTGCATGATATGGAGAAATGAGCACAAGTTTCTAAGCAGAAATGAGATGGAAACATGGCCTCTCAAAAATTTGGAATGGAGAAACGTTATATATATCTATATATATTGTTGTTTTTTTATAAATAGAACATTGTATTGAAACTTTGAAAGAAAGCATTATGAATAAATGCATAAGAACAGTTCAATGACAAGCAATGTTCCACCAGTGCTTATATTAGGATCCTCATCATTAGCATCACTCTCTTCCTCATTTTAAGGATTCAAATTTCTATTTATTTGATATATAGTCTATAAAATGTTGGCAAATTTCAAGGTAAATTAGTTTTATCCTATAAAATTTGGGAGAATCATTTTTAGAAAAAATGGGAATTGCCCAATTTTTTTCTAGAAAATACATGGAAAATTTTCCTGTCTATGAAATTTAGCCCCTAAAATTTTCCATGCTTCTTGTCTAGTCTTTTCCTCTATATCTCAATCCTCCAAGGACATTAGTCAATGCCATCTAATTTTGATGAAACTACCCAATCGAAGCCTTAAATATGATAGAAAAATATTAACATGCTTAATTAGTGATTTTGGACTGAGTGAAGGGTACATTTTTACTATGACCATAACAGAGGAGTTCAACAATTAGTGCCAAAAACATCAAAGTACACAAAGGGATTTGTACTCTTCATTAAATGCCAATCCCATACCCTCATACTGTTGAATTTGTAACTATCGTCGATCTTTATAATGTATATGTGGTCACTTGATGTAATTGTATTCATCATTGTAAAACATATTTATAAATTCTTTGTAATATTCCTAATTGGAATTTAATAGATAATACCAAGCAATGGATTAGGAAATGTTACCACTCAAACTAACAGGGGTCCTAGGAGGGGATCCTATAGAGCAACTACTATGTCAAGTGGCAACAATGTAGAAATAGCCCATTGTCACCTCAGCTAAAGCTCCCTGCTTTTTACGGACTTTCACCGATGGGAGGAGTCCTGGTATGAGAAGAATCACTAGGAAAGATGGATCAATGATAGGATGAAAACTAATTCCAAAGACCTATTCACAAGGGAGGCTCAAATGACAAGCTTAATTGCTTTAAAAGCAAGATATATGGCTCTCTAAGAAGGGCTAAGAGGCTACCTTGATCTAGGGTTGAGAGGTATTTCTTAATATGAAGTGCCCTAAATCAAAGAATCCTAGGAAGATAGGGTTTCTAAGCAATACTCGTGAAATTAGAGTTACAAGGTTGCAAGACCACAAAGAAGCCTTAGTGGGCACAAATGAGGTCAAGTTTTTGGGGTTGAGCAACGAACTAATGGACTTGACCGAGTTGGGGTGGAGAAGAGGATCAAAGAAATTGGATTTTTCTTGAGATTTGAATGCAATGACCCCAATGAAGGCACTAACCCAAGGAACACTAGGGAGAAAAACAGTCTTTGAGGTAGGGCTTGCAATATCTTGAGTTTCCACTGTCAGATTGGTCTCAAATTTGGAGGACCTCTCAAGACCCCAACACAGTTCTTGACCAATTTTCCAGGATTTGAGATGGTTAGAAAGAATTTCGTGTGATGCCCTAGGAGGCCTACTAGGGTTAGGCCTTAGAAAAGGAAAAGAGGTGAAAAATATTTTTCTTTCTATGATCACCTAAGACTAGACGAGTGCCTAGCTTATGGGGAGAATGGAGTCAAAGAAATCAACTTTTAGAGATGCTTATTCCCAAGCAAGGAGTTCCCCAGCAACTTTGTATGGCCTTAGTAGCAACTAGGTTACTTAGGGAAATTTATACATTTTTATGCTGCAAATTGATGACTTATCAAGGAAAATCATGAACAATCATGTACCCCTAGGACAATAATTTACCATACTTTACAATAATCATATGAAAAATCACTCACAAAGACAAGATTAGCGACTTCGCATTAGCATTAGGAAAACTACACCAGCTTCATGAACAAAAATGTTTCATAGATTCTTACATGAGACAAAGTACAAGATAAAACAAGAAAAGAGTACTCACAAGTATAGCGAAATTATTCCAATCATAAAAGTGCAAGAAAATTGAAGCTGCAAGACAAGAATTAAGCTCTTCCAAACATCGAAATGCATTAAGTGTGAAAATTTCGTCAAACTCAGGAATCCTACTGCAACAACAAATGGAAAGTATTTTATTCGTCATTTACTTAACAAATTATTTACTGTGTTCTACAAGTAAATATTGAAATCCATTCACTACAGCCTACATAATTAAACTGCGGAAGAAACACAAGTGTGGAAACAAATTTGAACACACATAGATCACAAAACCATTCGACACAATTATTTTTGGACTAATGTCCCCAGAAAAACCCAATGCGGGAAAACCAGTGCAGCAGATTTGAGGGTTTATGTTATTATGCAGTAAGTTCTGAGTATAAATCTATGATTGACGAGACTGTCAAATCATACAGAGAAACTAACAGAAGAGATCTCGTGGGACAAACCTCACTCCTCCACGAGAAACTGGCACTGATCTGCACCAAGACTGGACTGTCCAGTGCTGCCTCTGCATAGTGACTGCATCACCCACGCAGGCTCTGCGTCACAAGTATGATTGCCCTTCTGCCTCTGCGTTGGCCTCACTGTTGGATGGAAACTGAAGCCTACTGGCCCTTCGGAAAATTTCTTCGAGATCTGACTCTAGCTCTGCGTTGTCTCCTCAGTAGGAAAATGACTTTCCCTCTAGCTCTGCATAGTGACTGCGTAAGCAGTGCGTCACTGGCTCTGCGCTGCTACTGTGGCTCTCTTTGTCTTTGTTGCTGTGTACTCTCCGACTCAGGAAATCTTCCAACCGGATCAACTTCCCCTCACTGCAATCAAGAATCACTTACATTTGATTTTCTTCCGAGCACTGCTCCATAAAAAAAAATCGATCTCTAATTTCTCTGTCTCCAAAATGCAATTTCCAAATGACCCTTCAAGTTCTTCTTATAATCTTCTCGTTGGAATTTCAATGGCCCAGATTAGATCTCTAATCAACGACAAAGATTAACTTTTGACTTGATCCATGTATTCTAGATCATTCTCACTCATATTATATTAATACACTTTAATTATTTTATTTTCCTAAGTTTAGACTTAGGGTCCCTTTACAAATAATTAATTATTTCTATAGAATACAATCCGCGTAAAATTTCACCAAACGATTTCTGGGTTATCTGGAATACATGAGTCTAAGCCTCTCCACAAAATTTGAGACTTAGAGCACATCCGATGCTACCCAAAATCAACACTCCCTCTTAGCGAGGAATGTGCTTTAACAATATGACACGCTACATATTATTCTGATCCTGAAGCATCTCCCTTTGCACTGCTGATGTCTGACATGTTGTCCACCAATTCTGTGCAAATGTTGCATCTGTATTGTTGCTGTCACTGCCACTTTCAACATTGCATATGTACTGCAACTCCCTTTGAATTCTGCATCTGTGGTGCTACTGACTCTGCCACTGCCAACTACTACTGCACTGCATCACAGTTGGTTTCTGCAACTGAAAAACACCCAAAATTGGACAAGTATACTGCATCTCGATGATGAAGATCTGACTGTTGCTAGCCTTTGCGCTGCCTCTCTGAGGTTGTTGCGTTGTTGTTGCTTTGCACTGCAGTTCTTTGCGTCGTTGCAACACTGCTCTGCATTGCTAACCACTGCGTTGTCACTTCAACACTCCTCTGCACCAACTGGCACTAGTCCATCCTTCTACTACTATTTTGGGCTCTCGTAGTAAGGTGATGATCTGAGAGGTGAACTCCTCAAGGATCTTGCCCAAATTGTAGATCTTTGGGTCTACAACTCCAAATCAGCCCACCTCCCTCCTAGAGGTATATGAGCAATCATAACAAACTCCTCCTCTATCTTCGTTGCTCCGGCTCAGGATCATGCTTCACATCCTTGTCCTTCTTTCTGAGAGGACACTGTGTGGCGTAATGTCCCATCTCGCCACACTAGAAGCATTTGATCTTTGAAAGATTCTTCTTCCTCTTGCGCTGCTCTTGTTGTCCCTTTGATGCAAGCGCTGCATTCTCATCCTCCTCCTTTACCTTCGAACCACTGCTACTGCTACTCTCAAGTTGACACTTGAGTAAATCTCTCCTCATCTATTCTTGCTGAAGGCTTGCCCACATCGATTCCCAGCCTGACAAATTCTCTCTGCCCAGGATGCTTTGGACAAAGACTTGATAGTCTTCGAACACAGAATTTAAGGCAAGTCTGGCCATCTCTGTGGCTTGAGGAGCTAATCCCACAATTGCTAGTTGATCTCAGTTTTCCCGAAGTCTAGACAGGAATGGATCAATGCGCTCTCCTTTCTGCATCTTGGTGATCCGCATTTTCTCCTCCAAAAACATCTCCAGTTGCTCGAAAGACCCCTGATATAGCGTTTCCAATGCATCCCACATATTCTTGGCTGTCCCTTTGCCAGAGATGTGTAAAACAATATGATCCTTCACTTCGTTGAGGATCAGACGCTTGGTCTTTTCCATATACTTCTTGAAGGCCCGTAATGGTGCTGCATCCACCGGTTCAGCCTGAGCACTTTCGATAATGTGCTTGAGGTCATCCTCATCTAGACGAAAGGAGATCCTTACCTTCCAGATTACATAGTTGGAGGCGCCCTCCAACTGATCTTGGTCACGCAACCCACTGGCTGCCTCTCACCCAAACAATGTCGATCTGCTACCTCTCACCCTCTACGCAGTTGGCTTTACGCACTCCTGATGGAGCAAGGCTGCAAGCCACAAAATCTGTTGCTACTGCACGGGGAATCTGAGTTTCTTGGGCAAGAAAACTCACTGAGGTTAGAAATACCCAAAACTGTGTTTCATCTACGCTTCCTGACGCTCTGCACGAGCAATCACTACTGCACAATCAACAGCGTCACTCCAGTTGTTGATCTGCATAGATCTGCTATGCTGCTCCCTTTGCCTCAGACAATCAACAATCTGGAACAATCCTACCTCTCTGTCGACTCACTTAGAGAGAGATTTTCCTGCTGGTCTAGTCCTCATGGCTTGGATTATGTAATCAACAAGGAGATCGATTTGCTACTTACATAGCTCTTTGATCCGAGGTTCTCCAACGCTGAATCTGCTGGATTTGTTCTATGTCTCGCCTGCACTCAGCTTAAAAAAGCTCTGATTCCATGTGAAAATTCCGTCAAACTCAAGAATCCTACTGCAACAACTAATGGAAGTCTTCTATTCGTTATTTATTGTGTTTTACAAGTAAATATCGAAATCCATTCACTACAGCCTACACAATTAAATTGCGGAAGAAATACAAGTGCGGAAACAAATGTGAACACACATAGATCACACAACCATTTGACACAATTATTTTTGGACTAATGTCCCTGGAAAAACCCAATGCGGAAATATCGGTGCAACAGATCTGAGGGTTTATGTTATTATGCAGTAAGTTCTTAGTACAAATCTATGATTGATGACACTGTCAAACCATACAGAGAAACTAACATAAGAGATCTCGTGAGACAACCCTCACTCCGCCACAGTAAACTGGCACTGATCTGCACCAAGGCTGGACTGCCCAGCACTGCCTCCACGCAGTGACTTCGTCACCCACGTAGGCTCTACGTCACAAGTAAGGTTGCCTTTCTGCCTCTGCGTTGGTTTCACTGGTGGCTGGAAACTTAAGCCTATTGGCCCTCTGGAAAATCTCTTCGAGATCTAACTCTGGCTTTGCGCTGTCTCCTCAGCAGGAAAACGACTTTCCCTCTAGCTCTGCGCAGTGACTGTGTCACCCACGCAAGCTTTGCATCAAAAGTAAGGCTGTCCTTCTGCCTTTGTGTTGGCCTCACTGCTGGCTGAAAACTGAAGCCTACCGGCCCTCTAGAAAATCTCTCCGGGATCTGATTCCGGCTCTGCATTGTCTCCTCAGTAGGAAAATGACTTTCCCTCTAGCTCTGAGCAGTGACTACGTAAGCACTGCTTCATTGGCTCTGCGTTGTTGCTGTGGCTCTCTCTATCTCTGTTGCCATGTACTCTCCAGCTCAGGAAATCTTCCAACTGGATCTACTGCTCCTCACTGCAATCAAGAATCACTTAGATCTAATTTTCTTCTGAGCATTGCTTCATCGGAAAAATTCAATCTCTAGATTCTCTGTGTCTCCAAAATGTAATTTCCAAATGACCCTTCAAGTTCTTCTTATAATCTTCTCGTTGAAACTTCAATGACCCAAATTATATCTCTAATCAATGGCTAGGATTAACTTTTGAATTGATCCATGTATTCTAGAAAATTCTCACTCATATTCTATTAATACACTTTAATTATTTTATTTTCCTAAGTTTAGAATTAGGGTCCCTTTAAAAATAATTAATTATTTCTATAGAATACAATTCGAGTGGAATTTCACCAAATGATTTCTGGGTTATCTGGAATACATGTGTCTAAGCCTCTCCACAAAATTTGAGACTTAGAGCACATCCAATGATACCCAAAATCAACATTAAGAAACCATTTCGTCCATCAATAAGGCTAGTGAAACTCTTAGAAGAAACAAATGATCCAAATCCAAGTGATGATCATATCGAATTATCATCACTTCAATATATATCCTCCCTAAGGGGTTCGATTTGCCTAATAAAGCCTAATAATGCCCCTACTAATAAAATAATGTGCAAAAATAACATCCCTTGGTGACAAGCCCAACAAGATAGCTCCATAATACAAAAAGAGCCTCCCAAGAGAGTAAAATAATAGATACAATAGGTCGAAGGGCCATTGAGGAGGTGTGGTGGAGTCTAATGTGTGCCAAGATGAATGAATGAGCTCCAAACATAGTGATCAAGGGGTTGGCTCCTTGATATCCAAGCAAACAACCTGTTGTGTCCCCAAGTGGCTATGGGGGCACAAAACATCCTCATGGGTCTCCAAATGGATCGAACAAGCTTATATCTCATCTGTAATGGCAAGAAGAATGATGCAAGCCCTCCAATTGTCTCTGTGAGACACATCCTCATCTAGGCCATGGATTAGCTGCCAAGTGTGTGGTGCAAGAGAGGAGCCCATTGGGCAAGGTGTTCCAGGTGCATCATCATTGTCCAAAAGGTGGAACATGAGCAAGCAATAGGCGGAACTGAAGGATCCCATGAAGTGGAAATATGCTCTGAGCTATGGTATATGCTCTGAGCTATGGGCATTTGGAAAATACACCGAGTGAGTCTAGAGATTGATTTTCTCAAGTGAACAGTGCTCAGCAGTGGAGAATATCATCGAGTTGATTTGATTGTAGTGAGGGGTGATGATAGTTTAGATTGGAAAGTCTTTTCCTGAGCCGAGAATACATAGCAGAGAAGGCAGAGAAGAGGACGCAGAAGAGGCAACGTAGCAGCTATACAGAGGCAGCGCAGGGCCACGTAGATGCAGCATTGCAACCTTGAGGAGATTAGTGATTTCGCTAAGGATCAGTCAAATCCAGTGCCGGAGTGCTGAGGTGTGAGACCGGAGGGGCCAAAATATTAGATCCAGCGAGTAGAAGATCTGACAGAAAGAGTTGATGCAGTTCCTAGCCAGGGTGATGCAAATCTGCGCAGAGGCTGCATGGGGCTGTCCAGTTCAGCGTGGTGTCAGTGTCAGATCTCCAATGTTAGTGTGAGGAAATTTTCTCACTAATTCTCTGTCAGTGATTTTCTCTGTATGGATGGCGAGTAAGGCATCCTAGTTGTATTTGGAACTTCTGCTTAATCATATCAAACCCTCAGTTGATACACTGGTTTTCCCGCATTGGGTTTTTCCGGGGACATTAGTCCAAAAATAACAGTGTAATGAGCGTGTAGTTTTCTTCTTGCTCAGATATTGTTTCCGCTTTTATTTTCCCGTAGTTTATTTATGTAGTGAAGGTTGTAGTGTATTTGCTTCAGTATTTACTTGTAGAACACAGTAAATAACTTGCATGATTAATCAAGTAGGAGAAGTAATATCAATTTGCTGCAATATGGATTCCGGGTTTAGGAATTTTCACATATAACTGAACGAATAGAGGTGTATCTGGAAACTGGGGTGAAGGTCTCCTCATAATCTATCCATTTTTTTTGTGCATACCCCTTTGCCACTAACCTAGCCTTGTACTTCTCAACGTTGTCATCTGCAGCATATTTGATCTTGTAAATCCATCGAGAACCTACAACTGACCTATCGTTAGGCCTCGGCACCACCTCCCAAACATCATTCATCATGATAGAGTTGTATTCTTTTACCATGGCATCTACCCACACCTGATGTTGTGCGGCTTCCTGAAAGATGGAAGGTTCTAAAACCTGAGCTACCAATGATTGATATCTTTCAGGCTTCCTGTGCTCTCCCTTGTTCATCCTAGGAGCTCCAACAAACTCCTCTGCATCTCTCAATGTCTGACGAATCTCTCTGCTGGTTCAACCACTGGTAGTGGGAGGTTCTACAAACTCCTCCTCATCCTGCCCCTGTTGCTCTGTCTCCTGAGATCTCATTGGATTCCTTGCTCCTAAGGGAGTACTAGTACTGGATCCCTATGACTATCCCACTGGTTTCCCTTGTGGTTGCCCCTGTTGCTCGACCAATGGAGCTTCAACTAGCTGATACTGATCACCTACAGGAATCTCACAAGATCTCTTGAAAACTCGATCTTCCATGAAGTTTATGTCTTGTCTCACTACAATCTTCCTATTGCTAGGAATGTACTATATGCCTTGGAGGTTTCTCTATACCCAACTAGAAACCCCTTCTCTGCAGTTTGATCCAATTTTTTGTGCTTCTCATCTAGCACGTGGCAATAATCAACGCTGCCAAATATCTTGAAGTAACTAACTTCTGGCTTCTTCCCTGTGAAGGCCCCTTCTGGCCTTTTTCCCCAATGCTCTATGAGGAGTTCTGATCTGGACATACACTGCCATGTTACATGCCTCTGCCCATAGAAACCTAGGAAAATCCTAATCATATAACATGGCTTTTGCAGATCCAACTATGGTTTTGTTTTTCTCCTTCGCTACCCCATTCTACTGTGGATTATACAAAGTTGTCCATTCTCGTTTGATGCCTTCATTAGCACATAAATCTGTTTAGTCTTTATCAATATACTCTCCACCATTCTCTAAGAAAAGCACCTTGATCTTATTCCCTGGTGCATTCTCCACGAGGGTCTTAAACTCCCTGAAACGATCAAAGACCTCATCTTTGGTCTTCAAGAAGTAGATTCAGGTTTTCCTAGAATGGTTATTAATAAAGGTGAGAAAGTATTCAGCACCATTAAGAACACTAGTGGACATCGGGCCACAAATATCTGAATGTATAAGTCCTAACACGCCATTTTCTCTACTATCACTTCTTGGGAATGTTGCCTTAGCATACTTCCCAAGTACGCATCCTTTGCACACATCATCATGTTCCGTGCCAAGTTTTGGAACCCTGTTACTGTTTCCCTAAGCATCTTGAGTGCTCTATGGTGCAGATGTCCCATTCTCCTATTCCATAACTCATTGAGCTCCTTCCCACAACTACTGCCACTGCCTATTAGTGCCATTGGAGAGTCGAGCTGCAACCTATACAATTTGTTGCTTTGAACTTCAATATGTCTTTCTCTCTTCCAGCTTGAGTGTTTGACAAACACTTTCTTCCCTAGGAAGTGGATATCATATCCCTTGTCTAGTCATTGGGATATTGAAATTAGGTTCATACCCAGTCTTGGCACATGCAATACATCTGTAGCTCCGGTGCTTGCTCCTGACTCCCTCTGAAAATCAATGGTACCTCTCCCTACTGGAGTACACTTTGTTCTATTCCACATCGTAATCTGAAATTCCATCTACTTCGTGTAGCTAGAGAAATATTCTCTAACCCCTGTCATATGGGCTAATGCTCCACTGTCTATATACCAGACACCTTATGGAGTTGATCTTGACAAGCAAGTAAATTCGTCCTCCAACCTGGAAGACAAATTTGAAGCCTTCTGAATGTCAATTATATCCATGGTTATAGAAAAGACGATTTGTGTGTTATTCCTCTTTCACCCAACACTGATTCTGCTACTGCAAAACTCTCTGCGTCCAAACAAAGAATCTGCTCAGCGAAAATTTGAGTTGTTGTTGCTCCCTTTGCTGTTGGAATCACTATCCCGGGCAACTCAACTTTTCTACCAACCTGCAAATGAAAATCAAACCATTTCCCTAGTAATTTGGCCTACCTATCTAGGTATTGTGCGGCCTCTGAGAATTTCGACCTATTGCTCCTTCTGAATAAAAAAAAATTCTTCTTCGTTTCTGAGCATTTGGGCTGGTCACTCATGCTCTGATACCATGTGAAAATTTCATCTATTGTAGCAACTGGAAATTATTCTTCTAACTGTAAATTTAATTATGTAGTTTCTTTGCCACGACAAACAACAAATAAAATCACAACTGCAATTTTCACCATAAAAAGTACTGTGGTAAAATAAAAAGCTGGAAACTGAGAAATTCTAGCACTCACAAAAATTTGACACCGTTAGTTTTGGACAATTGTCCCCGGAAAAACCCAACTTGTGAAACCGATACAACAGATGAGGGTTTTATTATTATTATGCCGCCGAAATTCTGAGTACAATAAAATGACACCAAACTGTCGTTTCTATCTGAGAGAAATACTAGCCAAAATATCTGAGGGAATTTTACCCTCCTCTTCAAGCAATCTTGGTTCAGTTTGAGTTGAGAAACTAAATTGCGGAATGATTTGCATCAACCTCTGTGCTAGCCATGTGCAGTCCCTTGTACTCTCAGCCTGGAACTCCCTTTGAATCAAACGTCCTTCCTGTCTCTGTTATTGAAAGTCTTTGTCTAGGCCTTCTGGAATTTTTCCCGGCCTCCAACACCTGAAGCAACCCATTCCACAACTAAATCGAACTGCCCTTCTGGAGGCACTGTGCAGCCCTTACGTAGCCTCCTAGAGAATAATTAGAGCCTCCTCTTCTGACTCCTCCGTAAAATCTCTATGTTGCCCCTCTGCCACCTGCTACTCGATCTCACTGTTGAATCATCTGCTACTGGGAAGTCAAACTTCTT
This sequence comes from Pinus albicaulis, assembly GCA_034641835.2. NCBI lineage: Eukaryota > Viridiplantae > Streptophyta > Pinopsida > Pinales > Pinaceae > Pinus > Pinus albicaulis. Next base: position 252,849,417 of record CM076569.1, read on the forward strand.
AGATCATTGAGTAATTGCAACTTGTGTGTATTCTCCAAGTGCCCATTGACTTCTTATAATCCTCTGTTGGGACTCCAACAACCAAGATTAAATCTTAATCAAGGACTAGGGTCATCTTGAAGTCGATCCGTGTGAGTTTCTAGATAATTCTCACCTTGACTTAATTAATTATGATTAATTAACCAGTTTTCCTAAGTTTAAACTTAGGAAACATTAAAAAATAGGTTAATAATCTAATTAAACCATCTCTAGGTGGAATTTCTAGAAATGATTTCTGGGTTATGGAGATCTCATGTATTCTTGCCTCTCTACCAAGTTTCGTGGATAGAACACATTCAATGCTACAAAAAATAACATGGGTCTCCAACAGAAGATTATAAGAAGAAGTGGATGGACACTTGGGGAAAATATTTGAGAAGTTTGATTTCCTTAGCAGTTCGATTTCCAGAGAGCAACAACAGTTGTCGGAAAGCCAGAGATCGAAGCAGAGACAATGAGGGTTATGGGAGTGAGGCTGGACGAAGTTTTCCAAATCCAGCGAGTGCACTTGTAGAGAGGCCGAAGTTTCTCAAGGAGGCTACACAGTCCTACCACAAAAGCCTCAAAGGGAAGTTGGATTTGCTGAAGATGGCATACGTTTTCAATTCCAGAGGCCGGGCAGAGGTTCCAGAGTGCCATACAGACGTTTTCCCAGCTAGCAGGAGGCAGGATGACTTGATTAGCAGACGATTCGAGCAGCAGTTGCAACAGGCAACTTCAGGTTGACGCAAGGCTTGCGTAGACCCAGTTGGACGACTTTCTTTTTATAGACAATCCAAAGTCGGAATTACCCGTAGTGAGGGTAATTTCCCTCTAGTTATTTTTGCTAGTATTTTCTCTGCAGGATAGCTAGATTTTGGCATCCATATTATTGAACTCATAATTTCTCACTGCTGCATAATAATAAAACCTTCAACTGCTGCACCAGTTTTCCCAAGTTGGGTTTTTCCGGGGACATTTGTCCAAAAATACCTGTGTAAATTTTATGTGTGTGCTAGATTTTCTCAGTTTCCAGTGCCATTTTCTTCCACAGTTTATTTGTGAAAATCACAGTGTGAATTATTTGAAATTTGTCGTAGTGTACTATAGATAAATTGTTAAATAAATTAACAATTAGAAAAATAATTTCCAGTTGTTGTGATAGATGAAATTTTCACATGGTATCAAAGCGTGAGTGATCAACCGCGACACTCAGAAGCGAAAAAGAATATTTTGTTTTTCAGAGGCAACAACAGACTGAAATTTTTTGGTGTTGCACAGTACCTAGATAGGCAGATCAAATTGTTGGGCAAGGGTTCGATTTTTAGTTGCAGGGTTGCAAAAAATTCAAGTTTCTCGTAATAGTAATTCCAGTTGTCAGAGGGAGCAGCAACAACTCAGATTTTTGCTAAGGAGATTCCTTGGTTGGACGCAGAGGGTTTTGTAGCAGTAGAACCAACATAGGGGGGAAGAGAAAAGTACACACAACAAAGGGAAAATTTCTCTTAGGGGATTTCGAGTTTCAGAAATTTGATTTTCCAGTAGCAGATTGGCGGTAGCAAAGTGAAAATTTCCTCACTCCAGAAGGGAGTGTGTATAGAGTAGCAACCATGCAGAGGGAAAGAGGGAGTTTTCGACCGATTTAGAGATTGCCACAGTTAGGCTTAAAGATCAGGATAGGTTGGAGGGAGCCTCCAATTATGTCATTTGGAAGGCTAGGATGTCCTTCCTTCTAGATGAATATGGCCTGAAAGCTTACATAGATAATGTGGTGGCAGCGCCCCAAGATGTCGATCAACTCAAGGAGTACAAAAAAGAAATGGCGAAGGCGAAACAGATGATCTTGGATGGAGTTTGAGATCATATAGTCCCACACATAGCTGGCAAAGGTATTTCCAAAGAGATGTGGGATGCTCTCTCCACGTTATATCAGGTTTCTTCCGAGTAGCGAAAGATGTTTCTCCATGAGAAGCTTAGGAACATCGGGAAGCAAAAGACAGAAGGCATAGATCCCTTCCTCACGAGGATTCAAAAGGTTCGAGATTAGCTAGCAGTTGTTGGGGAGGCACCCCAACCCACAGAGCTTGTACGATTGGCACTAAACAATGTCTCGGAGAACTGGAAAGTGTTTGTCCAAAGCATATTGGGCAGAGATACCTTGCCTGGTTGGGACAGGATGTGGGCCAATTTATAGCAGGAGTTGAGGTGGGTTCTATTAAAGAGTACCATTAGCGGCAGCAGCAACAAGGGGTCGAAGAGTGAGGAAGAGAATGTGGGCCTAGCATCTAAGAGTCCTAGTCAAGGGCAGGGGGGAGCAGAAGAAGAAAAAGAAGGATCTGTCAAAGGTCAAGTGCTTCAGATGTGGTGAGCTCGGTTACTACAGGACTTAGTGTCCTCTTAGGAAGAAGGACAAGCAGGAGAAGCAGGACCAGGTAGCAGCGCTCGCAGAGATTGACAAGTTGTCTTCCAGGATGGAAGAACAATTTTCCATGTTTGCAACCATACCTCCAAGAGAGACATGGGGCAACCTGGAGTTGTAGTCCCGGAGATTGCATAGATTGGGCAGGGTCCATTGAAGAGTCCACCTCAAGGATCATTACCTTGCTACGAGGGCCCACAATATTCAATAGCTGGATGGATCAGTGTCTGAGGTGCAGTCAGAATTCCCGAGTGACAGTTGCAAACTAGTAGCAGTTATAATTCCAGAGTGACAGTTGCAGACTAGTAGCAGTCAGATACTAAGGAGCGCAATGTAGTGTTGGCAGCAGTGCAGAGTGGCACAGCGCAGAGTCAACAATAGTGCAGATTCTTTAGTAACAGTGCAATAGCTAGTAATAGTCAGGACCAAGGTTACTTGGGAGCGAGAGCGGGAGCGCCATTTTCATAAGCTCCCGGTTTGGGAGCATTTTTTTATATAATATATATTTTTTTATTTTTTTATATTCTGATGCATACATGTCAACAAAAGCATGTAGAATGATGAATTAGACATAAAAAAACATAAAAACATATATTGAACCATATAACAACAATCATCTAGAAGTTATAATCTTCTAATCTAGAATATTATGTTTCGAATCTAGAAGTTAGAAAAATACAACATACTGACTCTTGAGTCTCATGATTCATCAATCTTAAAGTTTCAAGTTTTCAAAATTCAATATATAACATTTATCATCATCGATTCATTGATCACCATAGTTGTACTTGTAAGTTAAGTGTAACATTTACAACAAAGAATATTTAACATGAAATGAAATGTTATAAAATGAAACGAAATGAAACAACTTTCAAATTTCATGAAGCATCATATTCATAATTCATAATGAGTTATAAAATTTTAACAACCAACTTCAAAGTTTCAAACTTCAAACTTAAATTGTCATATATTGTTTACAAGAAATATCATAATAAATATGAAAGACTCAAGTTTCAACAGTTATAAAAAGTTAAAAACTACTAGAAACTAGGAAAGACTAGTAAATCTATTTTATCTATTGGTTGGCATCTTGCCACGAGAAATGTCTAATTTTTGAAATTTGAGAAGATAGCAGTAATGGTGGTCTTCTAAGGTTGGCCTTAATGCTTGTTGACATTGTCTTCCCTTAGAAAATATAATTAAATTAATGTGAATAAATTCTCTAAAAATGTTAAAGGATATTTGTAAAGATGTAATAATGAAGAATAGTTTCTCTAGAAACGTTAAAGGGTATTTGTAAAGATGTGAGAATGAAGAGAAGATACTTTATGTCAGACAACCACTTAAAGATAATGATCCAATCAAATATTCACACAAATTCCCAAGATGTAACCCAGAAGAAAATGTAAAAGCTCTAACCTATGGTTTGTCTTGGACAAAATAATGTGCAAATTGTCAACCATAGAAATCTAGATGGTTGTAAAGATTTAAAAATCTTAAAAATGATGGCGTATTAATAAACACTGAACACATATTGAGAAAATCACACGATACATCTAGTTTTTGTAACATTTCTAATAGAATATCATCCTAAAAGATACAGTAAGATACTGTAATGTTGGGGTCACATTAGGTAGCTTAAACTGGGGCTTTGATTTTGATATCATTGTGCAAGAAGCCACATGCTTTTTTATGTGATGGCCGCCTAAGAAAAAAATGGGATATTGCCTAATAAAATATAATAGAGTTAAAATCTTAGAGTTGTAAGTCAATCCCCAAGGGGAGAATGGGATCTGCACTTCAGATGACTGCTTAGGTATTCGGCATGTCCAATAGGTGGAGAACACATAGAATGTGTTGCTAAGGAATAAATTAATTTCTTTTAAGGAAATGGGAAATTCAACCTAGAAGGCATATCATTAATTATCCAAAGTTTAAGCAATTGCACTTTCATCAATTTGTTACCCACTTTGCCATTAAGGTCATAACATCTCTAAGAAACAGTAGATGGGAAAATACACAAGCCCCCATCTCATGCAAGCAATATGGCCATGACCTAAAAGGGTAGAGGAATTGATGAAACATCAACAAATATATCACTGTCTCCAATAAGATGACATATCTTGATTGCAAAGGACTTTCAACTTGGTTTCAATGTGAGAAAAGTGTAGGTGTAAGGAATTAACAGTAGTACAAGAATGATTTCATAATATTTAGGCCCTTCTTACAGTGGAGAGTAATTGTTGTTGAATTAAATACTGAGTTTCAAAGGGTCATATATTTTGCTTGTTGACCACACTTTGTCAACGACCCCATAGCAGTACACCCCCCATTTTTTCAAATGGGATTCTTCATGTTCGACGTGGTTGCGCCATTCAGATTCCATCATCAGTCATCAGACGACAATTTTTATAAATGATGTAAACTCATTCTGCATGTTATGATGTAAATGATCTAAGTAAGACCGTCAGTGTATGTAATAGCCTAGGTAAGCCTAGTATGTTGTTGATGACTTCCATTCTAGGATCTTTTTTGTCTCACTGATTCACGAAAGTGATCGGCAGAGTTTTTCCCTCCAGCCTCACCCCAAAGCTAGAGTGGATTTTGTCATCAAGATGCTAAAGAGCCTCTGAGTGTTCTCTATCAGGTCCTTTGTAAAAGTAGTTTGAGCTACTGGGTTACTAGATCATATTTTTGAGCCTAATTGAGTATTTATCTTCAAGATATACTAATAGGTCTCCTTCATGTATGTAAATGTATTATCTCATTTAAAAGAGGGTTGGAAAAATAATTATAATCCCCTCTTAGTCAATTAATTAAATTTTCTAGTCAATTAATTAATAAAATCCTAAACCAGAAATTTCATTAATTTAGGGTCCTAAATTAGGATTAAATCTTTAAAGGCAAAATTTGTTGGTCCTTGGAAAATGATTTTGACAGCCCCAAGGCAAGGGAATATTGAGAATTTTAAGAAATATTGGACCCTTGGGCCCCGGTGGTTAAGTCAAGGTCAAAATTTTGGGGTAATTAACTCAAAAATAGTATTTTTGAGTTACTTAAAATTGAATTAAATGATAAATTCGTCTTTTCCCCAAAATTTTAATTTCAACGTTCCGAATTAAAAGAGGATGATTAAATCTTTTGGACGTTGAGATTATTTGTTTTGACGAGGATCATCCAAACTAGCCGTTGTAGATCTTGTCCTGGCAAATTTAGGGTTCTTTCATTTTTGAATCATCCGATTCTGTGGATCGTGCACCTGTTCTTTAAGCTCTTGTAACTTTTTGAGGAATAAAGCATAAAGACTTTGGGGTTGCAAATCCTGGATTTGATGTTCCTTCTCGCATCTATGTGGTGAATTCTAAACTCCCGCTACTTGGTTTCTTACTTTTATGGTTGATGGCCTTCATGGATTAATCTAGATATAACTATGCAATTTTCTCGGGTTTATAAAATAACATTCTCGACTTTTCTCGTAAAGGTCTCATGTTGTTTTCTTAAATCTCTATCTCCATCTGCATCCGGATCAAGTGGTGTGTGGAAATTTTTCTTAAGATTGGGCGTCTGGGGAAGTCTTCGGTTGGACCAGCCGACTCCCAATAAGCATAAATCTGATAAGCTCTTTATTTGTTAAATTTCCGGGTCTATCTTACAATATTTGTGATTTTGCAGGGTTTCGAAGGCTTGTGCCTCTCACTAAAACTTTAAATCTCTGAAAATTGTGCTAAAATGGATTCGGATTTGACCATGAGGGTTTTAAATTTGTAAATTAGTTGTAAATTTGTAATTTTTTTAGGACTGTGAGGGTTTTAATCGTTTCTTGGTGTGTATCTTCAGATCAGGTTGGTTTATTGCAGGTTACAGGTTCAAATCGGAATTTTTTTTTTATAGATCTAAGGCAGATCTAGCCTCCAAAGGCCAGATCTGGCCTCAGAACCCCCACTGTGGGCAAATCTGGGTGTTATTTTTAAAGAAGCATGAAATCTGGGCATAAATGAAGAAATTTTAAAATTGGCTTGGCGGATTTTCGTATTACTGGGTTATCCTCATTCTGATCTTTGATGCCCCTGTCTGGAGCCTTATTTTTCCACGCCACCATTCCTTTCTACTTGTCTCATTTCCCTTGCCATCGATCTCCCCGTTCCTATTGCCACTGACAAGCTTATATTCCTTTCTCTGCGTCCAGTTTTTCCCTTACGTCCAACCCAGCTCTTTGATCTGCTCTCACGTCAAATAAAATAAGCTCTGCCCATCGAACCCTTACATCTCTGCCCTCGTTTTCCTTGCGGCATTTGCACCCCAGCGATCTCTCCACGCCGTCCAACTCATTTCCGTCCAACCTGCAACTGAAAGAAACGATAAACACATTCAAAACCCTCTTTTTCTCTCCACGTCATCCTGTCCAAGTCATCTATCGCTCTGCGTCCAAGCCTGCATCCTCTGCGCTGTCGAGTTCTTTTCTCCTGTCTGCCATCAAGCTGCCCTCGAATTCCCTGGTATCCATTAACGAATCAAACTCCATTGCCGTCCAGACTTCATTCCATCGCAGAACGT
>CM076569.1:252856507-252964007 GCA_034641835.2 Pinus albicaulis
AGAAGATGTCACGAGATCCATCTAACTCCGGATCTATCGGGTGCCGAGATCAAATCTCTCGAGGTGCAAACCTCTTTTTTGAGTGCAAAACTTGAGGAAAGGTTTGCACCTCGAGAGATTTGATCCCTCTCGGCGCTTGATAGATCCAGAGTTAAGATGGATCTAGGCTAGTTTCAGTCGTGTGCGGCCAAGGAAAATCTATCGAAAATATGAGGAACACATGCTTAATTTTATCAATAATATGTAAATACATCTAATATTAATATAACCATTTTAAATATGTTAAATATGTCTACTAATTATTGAGTCATTTTAATTTTAAATTTGCTTAGTTACCTGAGTTTGTTGAGATGATAAATAATGTAAAATAAATTTAATGATGAAATAAAAATTTTGAATGCAAAGTGACAATGTAATAATATTGAATGATAGAAACTGTGAATAATAATTATGTAGTCAATTACAAATAGTCTTCATTGTGATCGATTTCAAACTATTTTCTTCTACTATTCTTATTTTCACCTTTGTTAGTTTTGTCATCTTTTCATATTGATTATTTGAAAAGGACAGTTGGAATCGTAAACCATTTAAATATTTAGCTTGAGTTGTTATAGTAAACATCATACCTTGTCTCTCTTGCTCTCCAATATTAATAGGTTTAATTACTATAACACAAAAATCAATGTACATTGTCAATAAATTTTTGTGGTTACACTGAAATCATGCACACTATTATTCCAATGACTTTAAAATTAATGTACCATCATACATCCAATTACATCAAATAAAAAATCAACATACACACTGAAATCAATGCATCTAATGCAAGAAATCAAATAATAATAGAAAACAACATCTACACTAAAATCAATGCATTTAATGCAAGTAATCAAATATGATTAGAAATCAACATCTACACTTAAATAAATGCATCTAGTGCAAGTAGGAAAATAGGATTAAAAACCAACATCTACACTGAAATCAATGCATCTAGTGCAAGCAATCAAATAGGATCAGAAATCACCATCTACACCGACATAAGCATTTAGTTCAAGAAATCAAATAGGATTATAAATCATTCAGAGCTAAATCAATGCATTTAGTTAAATAATATACATTTAAATCAATGCATTTAGTGCAAGCAATCAAAACATAATTAGAATAAACATCTACATTGAAATTAATGCATCGAAAAAGCAATAAAATAAGATTATAAATCACCATCTACACCGAAATGAAAGCATTTAGTGAAAGAAATAAAATAGGATTAGAAATCAACATCTACAATGGAAATCATGTATTCAGCAAAGTAACCAATAGGATTAAAAATAATCTACATGGAAATCAATTCATCTACCCATAAGAACAAATATAGCCAAATTTCAAAATCTACACTGAAATTAATGCATTTAGTGCAAGCAATCAAATAGGATTAGAAATCATCTACATTAAAATCAATCCATCTAGTGTAAGTAATCAAATATCATTAGAAATCAACATCTACACCAAAATTAATTCGTCTAGTGCAAGAAATCAAATAGGATTAGAAATCACCATCTACACTGAAATCAATGCATCTACTGTAGGAAACCTTCTTCCCTCTCTCCCCCATATATATATATATATATATATATATATATATATATATATATATATATATATATATATATATATATATGTATGTATGTATGTATGTATGTATGTATGTATGTATGTATGTATGTATGTATGTATGTATGTATGTATGTATGTATATGTATGTATGTATGTATGTATGTATGTATATATCTATATATCCCTCCATATCTCTTTCTTCTCTTTATATCACCCCACCAAACACACACTCTCTCTCAATCCATATCTATAAATTTCCTTATCCCTACCTCCTTCTATCCATCTATATTTTTTTCTCTTCACCTTACATCTATATCTATATCTCACTGTATCTCTCTATATCAACTCCAAAACATAAAATCTCTTTCTCCAATCTATCTATCTATCTATCACTCCCTCCTCCTCCTCTCTCTCTCTCTCTCTCTCTCTCTCTCTCTCTCTCTTCCCCTTCCCTCCCTCTCTCTTGCTTCTATCTCTCTTCCTTCCTGCTACCCTTTCTCCCTCTCTCTCCATCTTCTTTCTCACTCCCTCTCTCTCTCTCTCCATCTTTCACCCTCTATGTCTTTATTCTTACCTCCCCCTCTCTCCCTCTCCATCTTCATATCTCTTTCCCTACCTCTCTTCACTCTCTCTCTTCCTTTCTCTCCCCCCCTCTCTCTCTCTATCTTCACCTTCCAACTTTGTTACCATATGCCTCTCTCTCTCCTTCTCTCCCCCCTTCTCTCCATATCTCCTTATTTTTCTCTTTATCTCACCCCAAAACATACACACTCCCTCTTCATCTCTCCCTTGTCACTCCCCCTCTCTCTCCACTACTCACTCTCTATGTATTTATTCTTCCCTCCCTCTCTCCTCATCCAGCTCCATCTCTCAATCCCTCCCTCTCTCCCCCTCCAAATCCATATTTCTATCCCTCCCTCTCTCCTCCCCTCTCTCCTCCTCTCTTTCAAGTCCCCTCTCCTTTCCTTCCTCTCTCTGCCTTTCTCTCCTAGCTCCCTTTCTCTTCCCCCATCTCTCTCTCTCTCCATATCTCAATCCCTCCCTCTCTCCCCCTCCAAATCCATATTTCTATCCCTCCTTCTCTCCTCTCTTTCAAGTCCCCTCTCTTTTCCTTCCTCTCTCTCCCTTTATCTCCTACCTCCCTTTCTCTTCCCCCATCTCTATCTCTCTCTCTCTCTCTCCTACAATCCTCTCTTCCCCCATCACTCTCTTCCTCTCTCTCATCATTCCTCTCTTGCCTCCTTCTATTTGACCCCCCAGCTCTCTCTCTCTCTCTCTCTCTCTGTCCTCCAATCCTCTCTCTTCTCCCATCACTCTATCTCACTCTCCAACTATCTTACTGTTTCTCCCTTTATCCTTCTCTCCCCCCTTGTCTCCATCACTCCCCCTTTCTCCTTCTCTCCCCCCTTGTCTCCATCACTCCTATGTATCTTTATCTCACCCATAAGCATACACACTCTCTCTCCATCTCTCCCTTGTCACTCCCTCTCTATGTATTTCTTCTTCCTTTCCTCGCTCTGCCTCTAGCTCTATCTCTCTATCCCTCCTTCTCTCCTCCTCCTCTCATCCTTTCTCTCTCTCCCTTTCTCTCATACTTCCCTGTCCCTTCCCCCTTCTTTCTCTCTCTCTCACTCTCTACCCTCCAATCCTCTCTCCTTCTCCCTCCCTCTCTCCTTATCTCTCTCCCACCTCCATCTTTATATCTCCCTCTCCCTCTCTTACCCTTCTCTAACTCTCTCACTCTTCTCACTCTCTCTCTCTTCATTCCTCTTCTCCCTTCTCCTTCAATTTATCTCCATATCTCCCTGGTCACTCCCCCTATTTCTCCACCTCTATCATATATCATGATATATTAATATATATTACAATATAATAAATTTAATATTGTATTAATCTAAACATATTAAATTTAATAATATTAATATTTTAATATTAATTTTAGGGTTAATAATGTTTTTTTTGGCATGTTATTAATAATAATTTGGTCCATGGTATTTGACCCTTATACTTCATATATAATTAGATGTTGATTTCTAATCGTATTTGATATATTTTTATTTATTTACCTTACCTCTTTATACCTCTTTTATATTTATTTATTTACCATACCTCTTTTATAAATATGTTATTTGGCCCATGGTATTTGCCCATGGTATTATTAATAATTTGTCCCATGGTATTTGGCCCATGGTATTATTAATAATTTGTCCCATAGGCTTCACCTAAATAAAACCTTTTTTTGAGTTTTTGTAAATATAAAGTGGTTTATTGAGTAAATATAAAAATCAGTTTTATTTATTTACCATACCTCTAGTTTATTTATATTTTTATTTATTTACCATACCTCATGAGTAATATAAAAAGAGGTTTTATTTATTTACCATACTTACGGTTTATTTATATTTTTACTTATTTACCATATCTCTTTTTTGAGTGTTAGTAAACCTCTTCATATTTTAAGTTTATATCGTTTAAATTTATTTTTAATAAATTTTTAATTGTTCATTTATATGTTTATGTAAGCTATTGTTCAAGCCGACATTTTCTTTTGGCTTCCGACATACTTACACATCGGAGTCATACTGGGTTGTAGAATGCGCCTCTCTAGGCACTTAGCAAAAATGTTTCCTAATGGCGAAAATATAGTAGAGGACACTCATGATAGAACAAAATAAATGGTTAATCACGATTTCATAAACTCGAATGATAGGTGGGAAGTAACCACCATTATCCCAAAATGGAGTACGAGGAAGTTTGATGGAAAGGATCCCGTAACAATAGGATACTGCTGGGATGGAGCAATATTTTGATCCTCCATAATCTGCAAAACACACAAAAGCGTGCACGCATCAGCAACTTTACATTTAGAACATTGCATTACATTTGTATGGTATCGATGGCTTTTGTTCCCGTAAAAAAATTGTCACTCAGTCAATTTTTTACTTTGATGTGAAATGATAAGCACATTATGAGGGATACAAAGAGCAACATCTTCTTTACCCAATTGATAAATCTCTCTTTATTCTTATTTTTGGAGCCGGTCACATACAACATTTTGGTTGGCAGCACATCGAGGACTCCCAAAAATTGAGTATAAGGGTACCGATATTTCCTTTGAGGACCGCAGTGATTGATCTCTTCTTAGGAAGCTTTGTGCGGACAGGATGACATTCAACATGAAGTTCTGGTGTTCGGGAACCCCATTCATTAGAGAAGGCATCTCGTGCTGGCAAGAAAAGCTGAACGTAAAAATTATGGCAACAAGGAAAGTCTCACTCACTCAATTCTATAAAGAAGGAAAGTGTATTATCATCCAGATTTCCACAACCTGCAAGGTTGACACACCACAACAATTGGAAGAGAGAGCAAAAGGGCTTTTGCTAAGGCCAGATAGCAAATACACTAAAGGTCACTAAGTGTGTCGAGAAGAAATTATTATACATAGATTGTGAAGAGGGAAGAAGAAAATGAACAAGAAGAGGATATACACCAGGAACCATAACTTTTCGAGAGAGGAAGAAATGAATCCAACCATATCATGTAATGCACCTCATGTGAATTACCACTCCTCAAACTCTCAAGATAAAAGGACAAATCAAGAAGAGAAAGGTAATAGTGTTGATTGATTCGGTAGCACCCATAATTTTATTCTATTGTAAGGTAGCCAAGGAATTAAATTGTTTCCTATACCCTTGACACGAGAATGTCAAGTGATGGTTGCAAATGGAGGAACTATAAATTTCTCTCTGAAAATGCCATAACATCAAGCTAACCATGGGGGAACATGTGTTGACTAGTCCACCGTTTTCCATTCCCATGGGAGGTGTTGATGTTGTACTAGAGTACAATGGTCACAATCTTTGGGGATTGATAGCTTTTAATTTTTCAAGAACTTTTTCTTGAAATTCTTTTTCGCAGGAAGGAAGTCGAAATTATGTGGGTATTGAAGGGAAGCCAGGAAGATAATAAGCTCTAATGGCATGACAAAGCTTCTAAAGAAAGAACAACGAGGCGTAATTGCACAATTATGCTCACTAGAAGTTCCAACATCAAAATCATCTATACAGATCTCCAACAAGTCTTGGACAATCATTCCAAGGCGTTTGAAACTCCCAAAGGACTCCCACCTATTCGTGATTATGATCATGCTCATTCATTTGATTCTGTGAAGTGTTCTCCAAACATCCGGCCCTTATAGATATCTGCATTTCAAAAAGAGCGAAAGTGAACGCACTGATGCGTGAAATGTTGAGGCGGGTATAATGCAACCCAATCAAAGTTCTTTCTCTCTTCTCAGGTATTGGTACACAAGAAGGATGGATCATGACACGTGTCCGGATTATAGGGAGCTCAATAAGCTCACCATTAAAGATAAATTTCCATCTCGTGATTGATGAATTATTGGATGAATTACATGGAGCGATATTATTTTAGCTCGTTGGACTTTCGTTCGTGATATCATCAAATTAGAATGAAGACCGAAGATATTCCAAAAACAAGATTTTCAAACCTATGAGGGTCATTATGAATTTTTTGGTCATGCTCTTTTGACCCTTACCAATGCACTGCTTCATTTCAAGGGTTGATGGATTACATTTTTCAAACCCTTCCTTAGAAAATTTATGCTAGATGTGATGATATACTAATTATAGCAAGTCTTGGAAGGATCATAATGAATATGTTGATGCTCAAACTATCACATGGAGAAACACTATATGCAAAAGCATCCAAATGTTTTTGGAGTACAAGAGTAGGAATATCTGGGTCATATTATATCCCATGAGGGTGTTAAGAGCAGACTCTAACAAAATTAAAGACATTAAGGAATGGAAAGTCCAGATAAGGCATAAAGCAACAGTAGGACTACAGGTACTGAGCTATTATTATAGTTTAAAGTTTGAGAGTATGGAAGAATAGCAGCACCCTCTAATAACATTATTGGAAAGAAAGATGATTTTTCATGGATCTCCTGAAAGCAAACTAAGGCCTTTGAACATCTTAAAGAGGCAAATGTGCCTAGCATCGTCTTAGTTATGCACGTACTTCACAAAAAACCTTTATTGTGGAATGATGCTCCCGAGAAATGGAATTGCGCAAGTTTTTAATGCAGGAAGAAGACCCATTGCTTTTGAAAGTCGTCCAATCGCAGGAAAAGTATTTACAGAAACCCTATTTATGAGAAGGAAATGATATATATCTGCATGCACTAAACAGAAATGGAGAACTTACTTAATGGAAGACACTTCAAGGTAAATCGCATCATGATAGTCCGAAACACTTTTGGAACAAAGACTATCTTCGAAGAGCGACAAAAATGGGTGACAAAGATATTTGGGTATGACTTTGAAAGCACCCTACAAAAAGGAAAGCTTAATGTTGTTACGTAGATGCACTCTCAAGAAAGAATGAAGAGGTGGAAGCATTTGTTGTCGCATGTTTCTATTATCCAACCGTGATTGGATAAATCAAGCAAGAGATGGATAGAAGGACAAAGATGTATGGACCTCATTCAAAAAGTTGCAGCAAGATCCTAGGCACATCTGATACATTTAGTTGGAAACAAATGATTCCTTATGGTACAAAGATCGCTTATATCTTTGTAAGAATTCTCAACCAAAAACAAAATATTCTTCTGGAATTACACATTTCTTTAGGAGGACACTCAGATTTTTTATAAAACTTACTCGAGTGAAAGAAAGATAATTTTTTGGGATGGCTTTAAATCTGATATTCAAAAGTTTGTGACGGAATGTTTGTTTGCTGCCAGTGAAAGTGGAGACAATTAAGACTCCGGGACTTCTACAACCTTTATCCATTCCAAGTCAACGTTGGGAGGAGATTTTCAATGGATTTTATCACGAGGTTTACCTAAGTCCGAAGGAAAGAATGTCATCATGGTGTAGTTGATAGATTTCACCAAAGTATGCACACTTTTGTTATTATCTCATCCATTTAAAGCAAATGCATGTCTACTACATTTGTGGACAAGAATTCAAAAGCTACATGGAAGCCCAAGGGTTATTGTGAGCGTATGCAGATCCCATTTTTAGAAATTTTTGGACAGAGTTATTTTCTGTTTGGGTACTAAATTAGCTCACAGCTCATCTTATCATCTCAATCCGATGGTCAAACTCGAGATAGTAAATAAAATGTTTGGAAGGATATCCTCGTTGTTTTGTATCCCACAAATAAACACAATGGGTCAAGTGGCTACTTCCCGCTGAATGGTGGTATAACACTTCCTTCCGTATCGTGCAAAGAAAAATGACCCCATTTATGGCACTTTCATGGATATCATCCACCATCGATCACATCATCTTTAGGGAAAATTCGAAGGTTCAAGCAGTGGAAGATCACGTGAGCATCACAGAAGTTTCTCCAACTCTAAAGGATAACCGACTTGGCACAAAATCGAATGAAACAACGAAATGAGCATCAACATCGCAGCGAGAGAAGTTTTGATATAGGAGATTGGGTATTTTTGACTGCACAACCATATAAACAAATGTCCCTCAAGCAAGTTAAGAAGGATAATAAATTATCGCCAAAGTACTATGGTCCTTACAAGGTGTTGCAAAAGATTGGTACTATGGCACACAAATTGGAGCTCGTCTCTTCTGCGAGTACATCCAGCTTCCATGTTTCATGCTTAAAGAAGGTTATAGAGAAAATCTTCCAGCTGAACAATATTACGTGAACTTGATGAGGAAGGAAAATCATATTGGAACCTGAGCGTCATGCAAACAAGAACTCGACAACTACGGAATCGATCAATTTCGCAGTATCTCATCAAGTGGAAGAATTTACCCACCGAAGAGTATCTCACATGGGAGGATGAGAATGTTTATGCATGTAAGCAATTTCCGTAGCTACTCAAGCTGCTGAGGACGACACTTTATGGAAGGAGAGGCATGTTCGTCCCTAGTGTCACTGTGTAGTCCCTTTATTTTTGTTAGTGTAACCCTCCTATTGTTATTATTGTACTCCTTATGTAACCCCCATTTTGTTATTATTGTGCCCTCAAATTATTATTGATAGGTCGGCTAGGATTACATTGTGGCGCACTGGGATGCATTATGGCCCCATGGACCTCCTATATGTAGAAAGGAGGTTTATGTAACTGGTATCATCCAAGAATTGTTCATTCATGCTAATGTATTTGGAGGTTGTCGGCAGAGTTGGCTCATTTCTAAGGCGTGAGTATTCCTTTCTTCTCTTTGGAGCTGGTTACACAATGTACGAATATTGAAAGCAAATAGGGGGGTCTATGGCACCAACTTGATCAAATGGCAATGAAACCCATCCAGACGTAATCGATCGCAATCAACAACTGAAAGTTCTGCAAAAAACAGTTTAGAGCTCCAAAATGAAAATGGTAACTTTCAAATGGTAAAAAATGATTAGTAAAAATATTTTAATTAGTCATTTAATTATTTGAAAATCATATTTATTACTCGTGACTACAATTTTATTCATTTTTTATCATGAAACATGTATTTTGTAATCCATTTGATGTTGTTCTCTAATAGGTTTGCAAATTATGAGAAGATTAGTCGTGCACATTTATTTCAAGAATGATTTGACCACAAAGCATACTTTTATCCTTATTTTTAGAGCTTTGATAAAAAATGAAAGAGGACTTGAAAGCACTTTTATCTCTTTTTCGATCTTTGATAACAACGAAAAATGGAACCCCTCATGTCTTCTTTTAGCTCTTTTAGACTCTGATAATATGAAAATATTTTTGGAGCACTGTCTTTTTTGAGCTCGTAAAAGTTAATGAATTGATATCTACTTGGTATAAGTTTTGACCCTTTTCTAGACTAAGATAGATTATTCACGAAAAAAAGGAATGCCTTAGTAGAACATGACTAGGAGGTTCTCTCGCATATTATTTTACACTTTCTGGATCCGATCGACAACTTTACGTAAAAAATTACTCATGGAGTTTTATTTTTTCCTCTTTTTCAAACTCTCTAAATATGAAAAAGGACCTTTTTTTTCACCTGTCATTAGGCTCGTTAAAACATAAAATAGTGACGGGCTGTTTCGATCATGGCAAGAATCAAGTTTCATTCATCGCTAGACTCGTTAAATTATTAAATAGCGATACATTATTCACCCAAAGGGTTTGAATTATAGATCAAGAATATGTTATCCTCCTCAAGCTTGTTAAAAAATAAAGAGGTATTGTCGACAAATGACCGGGAAAATTTGGGAAAGTGAATTTTTTTTTATCGTAGCAGGTCGCTCTTGAGCATGACACTTCACTCCATCATCGTGATCGTTTGGGTTGGGTAATATTCTCGACGGTTCATTCATACCTATGGCTCATCATACCTTCAGTTTGGTTTTGGGTCACTGCCGCCAACTCATCTCGTTGTCATCGATATGTTCAAGAGAAGTCATCTAGTGCATACTCATCTTCTCGTAATACTCATAAACCTTCATTCTCATGACAGTCATCCCCGAAAGATTGCTATATCAAGTCACATTTTGTCATCTCGAAATCAGTAACTCCCCATTTCGCAATAAAGTAACTTCCTATCGACGTCAAATCATCATCCAGGAAGTTTACTTAGAAACATCATCTTCCAAGTACCATGAGGCAAAGATCGACAAGATCCCTCGCTTTCGTACTTTTGACCGAAAATATTTTGTTTGGCGTTTGACATTATGTTATCACACCCTAAATTTTCAAAATCATAACTTGAAATGTGTCAAGTTTGTATTTAGATTGGTTAGAAGCATACCATCATGAAATGATAAATTTCATGATTAGTATAAGCTTCTATGATTTTTTAAGTTGTTAGGGAATGATCTCAAGTCATATCAAAGGAAAAAATCTGAAATAGGTACTTTAAATCAACCTAATATCTCAAATCCGCCACATGTCAAAAAAATTTCTCATCGCAAAGTTGATTTTGGTACAAAATTAACAGATTTTGTTGCGGAAACACCTAGTAATTTTGTAGCGAAACTAACACTTGTAAGGCTAAATGCACTACGAAAGCGTGTCATCCTATAACGGTTTTCTCGTATAATGATGAGTTGTTAAAACTTTTGAGGGTTTCGAGGTCATGCCGTCGAATAGGGTTATCATCGCTGAAAGTCTTAGGCATGTTTTCGGCATCAACCACCATTTTCTTAATAAATCTCTATCTCATTTTTTAAAATCAACTCCTTCATTCCTCACACTTTAATTTTCCACTCTTGTAAGATGCAACCAAAGAAGCTTGTTGTCATTTTCATTTCCCTTAGAAACCCTCTGTCATGTCGAGCCCTCTTTACCATAATAGCTCGTTGTCATTAAAGGCTTTTTTACCGAATAGGTGTAAATATCTAGAGAAGGCCACGGCTGCAAAACAAGAAGAAATAGCTACACCAAAGAAAGAAAATAAAGGAGGCCCTACTATTCATGTACAAACCTACAAGTCCAAGATTAATCATGGAAGATCCAAATTTTCGTAGAAATTCTTACAAGAGAAGGTCGCATTCGGCTTCTTGTCAAAAGTTGCAAGGTCATTAGAAACATGTATCACAAGACTCTTGTACTCAATTTCAAAGGAACATCTACAAAGGTTGGATTTCATTTCATGTGCCAGCTTTGTCCGAGAGCATTTCTCAAGCAACATGGGATCCCTAGGATGGGAGAAGAATGGTTTAAAGCTACAAAGTTTGATTTAAAGAGTTGTGATGATTATTCAAAGCCTAAACATGTAGGGATAAATATAACTATATGGGATTCCTAACTTGCCTTAAAGATAAACTACTCTAATTTTATTGCGTAGTCATATAGAAATACTTTACTCGTGAAGGAAGATTTTGTAAAAATCTACATGTATCACTTCAAGTTGTTGCTTAATTTTATGGGAAAAAAGCTGATAGATGTTCCTTTTTACCTTTTCGTAAGCCTTGGAAAAATGGCAGATAAAGTGCAAGGTAGACCCGAAAGAAGCGAAACTTCCATCTTTCACCATGGATTGATGAAATTACTAGTACCGGAAGAATTAAATAAACTAGACGTACACTCGGGCATCTTTCTTGTTTATGAATGGGTATGAAATGGATGTTTTATCCCTCAAGGAAAGCCTCTAAACTCAAAAACTCTTTCTCCTAGGCAAGAGCCGAATACTACTACATGAAGTAGAAAGAGAATCAACAAGAAGGTTTAAAAAAGCTACAGGTAAAGACATGGAGGTAGAAGCTAATTTTATCCAAGAGGCGGCACCACATCAACCAACTAATAAGCATGCTAAAAAAAATGTCATAAATAGCAAGACTAAACCTACATCAAAAAGGTCTAAAGGAAGCACAAAGGAAACTATTGGAGGTAAAGGTAGGCTTGAAGACATCTTATAGGCCATAGACATTGCGTAAACCCCCCGTAGTGAAAGCAACCGAGGTAGAAGGATCCAAGATTAAAGGGAAGGGGCTTATTGCCAAGAAATTAGATTTTTCTATCGTAGGATTCAGTGTTTTTCTTTTAAACCTAGAAAGCCTTTTACTAGATCACAAATCTTTCGAGACTATCATGCTTGGAAATAAGTACAGAGAGAGAAAGATAAAGAAAAAAGGGAAGCAAGCAAGAAGTGATAGTTATATATCCTACCGAGACAGAGGTTACTAAAGAAAAATAAAGGTCAGATATAAAAGAAATATCTCGAAGGAGTCCGAGAAAATTTTCTGAAAGGGACAGTTTAAAGATAAGGAAGAAACAATCAAACTAGAGAAAGGGAAAGGAAAAAATCATAGAGCAAACTAAAAAAGAGTTTCTTGAAGAATAGTTAAAAGTAGCTTAGGGAAGAGCTTTTTCCAAATAGAGAAAGAGCTCGAAAGATACAAGAAATATAGAAAAATGATATATGAGGTGGAAAAAGAAAGTGAATGATTAGGTTACTCATTTTGAAAAACCATTGGAAAGGCCAAAAAAATTGTCGAAGAAATCACAACCTTTACGCATCATGATGACACACACAAGGCGAAGGAATTTATGGCTATAGCACGAGAGTAAAAGTCTTCTGCAGACAAGTCAAAGAGTTGAAAAGTGACATGGAGATGATGAAGACAGAATTAGAGAAGAAAGGTTTGGAAAGAGGAACTATGGAAAAAACTATTGAAGTTGCTCATGAAGAAACCCTGTCGGTAAATAAGAAGGTAACAATGAATAATAGACCTTTTTGTCTTATATTATCATACTTTCTACATGGTGCATATTCATGGATCTTTTAAGAGCTCTGCATCCTAAATTTTTTCAAGTCTCTCGAGTAATTAGGCAATTCCGCAAGGCATGCTAGTGCTTGAAGCCGAGCTTTTTAGCATGTGGAATTTCCGAAAATTTCTTTTTGGTTTTAAGGCACCTAAACCGATTTGGTTGAGGAACTTTGAGGCTTGTATTTAAATTTTTTTGATCACTTAACACCCTCCAATGGTCAAGAATAGCATAATATTATCTCAGATGACACTTTTTGATTTTTGCTACGAAATTCGCTATACGAAAGTAGCTCAAAACTCTATTTTGACAACAAGGTCAATTTTTGGAAGAAGGTGATGGGTAAATGACTATGTAAAATATGTTCTCCATAAGGAATGTGATAAAGAGTATCAGTGGAAATGATAAAGGGTATCACATCAGAATATTTCTATGTTAAGATATTTTTGTTATGGATACAGTTCAAGATACCAGTCCCACCATTATGCTGCTCATATCATCAAACCGACAGCTCCCTTAACAAAAGAGAGTAGAGCGCTTTCGTGAAGACAAATCGTAGCATTAATGTTTTTTTTGTGGCCACTATGGGTGAAAGACATGATTCCTTTCACGAATATTTGGATCATATTTAGATTAAAATGTAATAAGTAGAGTAGTTTGAGTCATAGTAGGACTCGTAACTCCTAATCTAGAGGTGTCGCTCTAGTTTTAAATATCTAGTTAGTGGTTAGATTTGGTGTCATAATAGAGTTTACGATCTAGCTACTTGACGAGATTGGATGTAAAGGCTAGATGCCTATAGGTAGTGAGTACTTCGATGTATGAAGGGTTGGAAATATGATCGTGGCTGGACTATTTTATCGTAAATATTTGGAGTTTCCGATATATACAATAACAATACAACTTTTCTTCACTCGAGATTCTTATTATATTTCAATGAGTTTATGTCCTATCTTTTCGAAATGTTTTCTTCCAATGTCTTAATGCTTATTACTCTATAATTCATGATTGTTCATGTTTCAACTTCATTTAAGTATTAAGCCATGGTTAAATGAGTTTCTATCCTATCTTTTGAGATGTTTTCTTCCAATGTCTTAATGCTTATTACTCGCAATCCATGATTGTTCATGCTCTCGCTTCCTTTAAGTATTAAGCTATGGTGAATTGAGTAGTTTTACTTTCCATACCTTGATGTCTACATTACTCGTAATTCATGTGTCACATGCTCGACTTCCTTTGAACCTCAAGTTATTGGGATTTTCATGAATGTGTTATTATTTCCATGAAATATAAACAAGCCTTCAACTTCACAAGGAAAGCCTTTGTCATCTTTATCCCCGTCATCGAATCCTTAACCCAATGGTAGCAAGCCTTCATCTTTTCAACTCCGCAAACATATAAAAAAATACATAAATCATAGAGTTAGCCATCTATTTTTATCATTAACCAATATCATAAACCCTGAGAGAGCCCTCTTAGTAACGAAGAGGCTAAGCATCGCTTAGAAGTGGTTTGAAATAGTTACATCGAGGTTGTCTGATCAAGAGCACAATCAGGTACGATTTTGGTGATAAGACTATTAAATCATACTATTCATGCCTTACGCAAAATGCACTTCAGACGTTGCTCTGAAATCCATTAACTTTCGATAGCGTTCTCTCAGCATTTGTTAACTATCTCACATGATTAGCTGGGTAATCAAACGATAG
Organism: Pinus albicaulis; assembly: GCA_034641835.2. Taxonomy (NCBI): domain Eukaryota; kingdom Viridiplantae; phylum Streptophyta; class Pinopsida; order Pinales; family Pinaceae; genus Pinus; species Pinus albicaulis. The sequence goes on from CM076569.1 coordinate 252,871,043, forward strand.
TAAATTATGGTATGTTCAACTACAAATCATATATTCGAATACTAGACTTGTACCCAAACGATTGAGTGAATGAGATAAGAAGACACCAGATCTAGTTTCAGCTTATCTAGCTACACTTTCGTGATTTTTGTACATATCATTTGTACGGTGACCTTGCAGGGTTATCGCATCGGCATCCAAACATGGGCCTATATCTATAGCATTTCCATATCGCAACATTCCAATGTAAACAATCTTTTCGTACAAATGTACATGTTATTAGATAGCTGTGTTCCGTATAGGCATTTCTTACCTCAAATATTTGTGGATCAAGAGGATATATCAGTGATGTAATTGTATTGTAATATCGCATGTGAGTCGCCTTCTTCGAGTGCTAACCTCATTGTATCCATGTGTCCGTCTAACACCTATTGGCTTGGGAAAATGTGTTTCCTATTATTAGAAAGTCGATTGAGAAACTACCATCGCATTTTCCCTATAAATTGAGCACATATTCTAGTGTCAGGGAAGGAAGAAATTTAGTAAATAAACGTTGTTGGATTCTCAATTTAGAGAGTGATAGGAGTGATATGCTACTGTGAGATGTTTATTGTGATGATGTTGAGATGATGTCATGAGCTAGTGACATCAAATCGACAAAGTCGGGTTGTAACCTCCTTCTATCCATTCATAAAGATTGCCGCGTCATTTTCCCATATATGTATCCGTTTATGTTTCTACTTTTCATATCATGGATTTTTAACTAATATATATGTTTTCATGTTTAATCAAATTAACTAATTAAGATAAATAGGCATCTTTATATTGTCAATCTCTTTGTTGTTTAGTGTTTATACTTGGCAGAACTAGTCCGTCGATCAAAGTTGGATTGGAAGCTACAACAACGAGCGATAGTAAGGAGAATAGGGAACGCTCTGGATCATACTAAGTTCCTCTATCTTTCTCTGTTTGTCTATTTACTCTTAGAGAAAGTATCTAAAAAAGTATCCGATTTGTTGTTCTAAATGCATATCACCACATTTAGGGAACATGTTTTACTATCCGTAATTCATAATTCGCATAACGGTCACAAAAACCTATCTCGCACATCATCAAACGTGAGTGAACACTTTCATTTTTTTGGGGCACCCTCCTCTGTGTTTTCGCATAAACCAAACCCTATTAATTCATTCTTTTGGTAAGTGTACAAAGACCGCAAATGGTGCACTATGTCCCCCATTCACCCATCCATTTTTTCTCCCATGGTAGTAGTCCCCGGTCACCCTTGGTTGGAGTATCACATCCCTCACACATAAGCAACCATGACATTCATAACCAATATATACCCACCCCGGACATCCTACCCACTCCCGGGAATTTCCCCATCATAAATAGTTATGACTGTCGCCAAGTCAGCTTTTTATACTTCGACCTTGGGCCAGCGTAATCTCCATCATTATTTTTCAGTCACCCCTTGCCATAATGCCTATTTTAAACCTATCACATCCAGAATCCTTATCAAACATGTATATTCTTTGTAATGCAACTCTTTATTTTCGATGAATTTCCATTTAAGGTAAATTTGAAGGACTTTTGAACTCAAAAAGTACAAGCTTCCTAAAACTTCAAATAAGAATTTATTTTTTCATCAAGAAAAAAATTTCATTTCCAAGCATGACCAATATCTCTTTTGTGATGAAACATTTCGTTGATTAGTAAAGCCAAAAAGCTACAACTTTGATGAACAAACAATTTTCAAAAGAAAGAAACTTCTAAAAACCCCTAAAAAGTATAGAAAAAAATCAAAGAAAATAAAATTTATAATTATCAATCCTAACTAAGATACCTATGAGTGTATTTTAGTGATTTTGACTTAGTTGTAAGCAAACTAAAAATTGTTTCCACTTGAACTAGAAGAAATGAAATCATGAAAGACTAGTTTGAGACAAATCACACTTCAATGATCTAGAAGCTTTTCCGTTTTTGCAATCAAGTAAGAAAAAAATACTCAAACAAAGTAAGGGCTGGTAATAATATTGGTGGCTCAAGAAGACAATAACAAACCAGTGATCTTTTCCAAATGAATCTATCTTCCAAAAATAGCAATAGCAAACCTAGGCAAACCCTAACCTAATTATGTAAAAATGATGATTTATAAAACAAGATTGTAAGGTGTTAAGGAGGAGTTAATAGAAAGACTCTGATAGCTTGTATGCATGAGAGTTAAACTTTAAAAAATTTGGTTATGTCACTTTGAGGAGAAAATATTCTTTTTTTTCAAAATTTCCAAATAGCGTGCGCAACTTCTGAGCGTAAAACCAATGCACATGCACACCGAACTATACCGGAAATTTGTGCATGTTGCCGCTATGTTTTGCATAGAAAACCACGTAGGGAAGAGAAAATTTAGAAGAAATAAATTTAATGCTTTCTAACTCAGATAATCTAAGATTTCATATACCCAACCACACTTACGAAAATTTAAACTAGAAAAAGCTAGAATATCAAACCAAATAGAACAAAAAGAAAACTAAACTTGTCTTCCCTAGTGGATTCACCAATTTGTTTTGTGGATTAATCCCTCTCTTGCGACAACATTGATCTCCCTAGTACCGAAAACAACAAGCATTTGAATGCTCCCTTTCTCTAAACTATTTTCATTTTAGATTATTATAACTTAGAAATGAGGAGGATATGCTCCTACCTTTCAATCGAGACATTTGATGTAGCATTTTACCTTTCACTCCAAAGCAATCCTTCAATGCTAAGATGAACCTCGCAATCAAAAAAAATGCAAAGGATCAAAGCACCCGCAAAAGATATAATAATCATAAATACTAGTCTCAACTTAGTGTTCAAGAAATCTAAGTATTGACGTCATTTCAATGAATTTAGAAAGCAAGAAAAAGAGAAAAAGAGATCCATAAGTATTATCGAAATAAAAAAGAGGTAAATTACAACATGAGCCTTGATATTGTACATATTTCTCCCATGTGTCTCGTGCAATCATTTTCTTTGGTTTTGACAATCTCGTCTCTCTAGAATTACCAAGCATGAAGTCTTTGTGCATAAAGGTGTGATCTTCAATGTACAACCAGAAATTTCTAATTCGAAATCTACTATGAACTCACCACTACGAGTACCTACTCAAATCGCATTCTAACCCTGTACCCTCAAACCTAAAACTTCAGCTCAATTTATAGAGTGGTTAAGGAAGTTTCAGATCCATGAAGAAATGGATGAGATCTCTCGTTATCACCAAATTGAGTCCCGTTGGGCTACCGCAATGGTCAACTTGGAGTAACTATTTCAAACCAGACTTTTTGATCGAAGATTAGCCCTGTCACAGTATGAGAGGGATCTCTCAAACTATGAAATGGTTTGTAATGAAAACTCTATTATATGGCTAACTCTATGATAATTACTTGATTGTATATGATTGCAGGTGGAAAATGTAGAAGCTTTACTACCATTGGGCGTATGGATTCAGTGCTAGGGAACTCAATAACAATGGCTCTCCTTATGGAAGTTGAGGCATGTAGATATTTAAATGAAAGGACAACACACACACAAAATTTACTCAATAGATAAATTTTCAAAGGAAATGAGAGCATGATAAACATGAATTCTCGAGTAATGAACATTAAGATATTGAAAGCAGGATATTGAGGAAGATATACAATAGTTTAATGCTTAAAGGAAGTCGTAGCATGAGAAGCACGAATTCTGAGTATTCAAACATTAATATATTGAAATAAAGTAGCAAGATGCATAATACAGAGCTTCATAGAAAACATCAAATGAATCTTATGTGAAAGAGAAATCCCACACCGATCTGTCTATTACCGATCAGAACAATTTACAATAGTAGTAGTCACAAGTAACATCTTCCAACCCTTTCTTCCTCTAAAACTATCTAATTTATAGAGTGAGGACTCATACAAATGTTTTTTCCACCTTTCTAGCTTCGAATTCCCACCTCAAAGACCTATTTCAAAAAATGATTCCATTACTTGGAGACTTCCTAGGGATATATCCGTTTTGGCAAAGTTTGAATACAAAAAGGACTCTTCTTTCATTAATCGTTCAAAAAAATCAATTTAGTAACTCTTATCAACTTCAACCAACTAATTTTCCGAGTGTACTAGAGTGCTGATGTGTCATTATGCCACGTGGCTGTTGAGCCGGATCTCCTCTAAGTCGAATTTTACAATTTTTTTCACAACTCAAGTTAATGAAAATTCTTACAGTGCTTCCACGATGAGTATATAATTTCCAAACCTTGATGGATTTGCAAAAAATGAGAGAGGTTTTTGTAGATGGCCCCGTGCACGTAAGAAAAAATTCTTTCATATTTCCAAAAATACATTTTCATTTGGTCTAAAATCAAACTTTAAGTTGACTACCACAATCATGTACATAAATTTTCGTAGCGTAGCTTTAGTAGCAACTTTTCGTAGCGCTCTATTTTAAACACATTTTCCAATCGACTTGAATTTCTGCTACCATGAGCCTTTTAAAAAAATGTTAGAGGGCTTCATGAAACATGTCTTCCTACTTTTAAGGAGCCGCCTGCCATCACACATGATAATGCCTCCATGATGAACTCATGAGTTGGACAACTTTGTCGAAGACCAAACTTGAAAAGAAAAATTCCCTCCGACTATAAAACTGACCTTTACATGTGGCTATATGACCTTTTAAAACACTTTCAAGATAACAAAAATACAACACAAAGCTCCTTTCTCGTCGCACAGACAGTGTCATTAGGCGGTTTCGTCGAGAGTTTTAGTAGCATGAGAAAAATGGTTTTTCCATCAATATTCTTCACTTCTTTGTTGTTCCAACACCTTCATTATGTCATGATACCTTGACAACATTTATCTCCCCCCATAAAACATGTCAAAACTGGATTTTAAAGAAAAAAATCACCTACAAGAATTTTTGTAGCGCTTTTTCCGCTTTCAAGCTCGAAGCACGCTACGAAATTTCGTAAAAAATGTAGAATTCGGTTTAGAAATGAACTCATATTTCCGAGTCCTTGATAGATTTTTTCAAAACCGGAGGAATTTTTTTGTATATCAATACGTTTTTAAGAAGAAAAACTATCTTGTAGATACCATCTTCAAATATCAAGAATCTACATTTCAAAAACATGTATAAAGCAAGAAAATTCTATTTTCTGAAAATAGGTCCGAAAGATATCCTCGTATATCCTAATTTGTAGCACTTTTGAGAAAAGTAAACGAGGTTAATTATATTTGATATTTTATTGACAATAACCCCTCTCATTTTCTTAAAATACTTCTCCATTTGCCTAGAAATTGCCCTTGAAGTTGACTACTCAAAATTCAAAAAAATAGAGAAATCCTCATATTCGCTACAAAATTATTAGTTGGTTTCGTAGCATTTTCTGTTGTTTTCCTGTGTAAGACGCTACGAAAATTTGAAAAATTGGTAGATTCATCCTTTTGAGTTTGAATTCATGGGGAATGACAATTGACATGGTATGGGACTCATTTGACATGAAATGACATAAATGAAGGTGATGTCAAAACGTATTATAGGCTTAAAAATGCAAATTTTTTTCTATACCACCATGAAATGGCTTAGGAGACCTTATCCATTTGGTGAGTGACCTATATGACCCTATCAAGAAATGTTTAACAATTTAATGGGTGATAACACCTCAAATGAATGGAATTTTAGCCAAGGGATAAGCTCCATGAGTAGAGGGATATATCTCTGAACTCGACGCGACTCTAGAGGCTTCAAGTTGGGAGAATATTCGACTAAATAGGTTTATAGAAGTAACATTTTTGTGTTTACTTCCCTCTTTTATGGGGGTGCCTAGCTTTTTGGTGGCGAATAGAGCGGCGTATCGCCACGGCTAATAGAAGAAGTATCATCACATGTGCAGTCACAAAAAGCGCACGTGTAATATTTTAAAGGTTTTAAACATCTTTTCTCGGTTTCCAAGACTTGGTTCGTGAACATGAGTATTTTTTACCTCTAAGGGAGACATAATATGGATGATGATAGACCCATAATGACAAAGCCAAATGTCATGGTGACAAAATGACGTCTAACACTTTGATCATAAACTCCGAAGTGGTTGGACATGTTCCTACAAGTGCACGAATTTTCACCGAATAATTGGAGAAGCTTACCTCAAGATTTTGATTCTTGACAAGAAGACTAGGACTTCATGACGACGAGGCGTGGAGTACCTTTGTATTGGTTTCAAGGAAGTAAGGCTCGTTGGATTGAAAAAAGAGAAAGTGAGAGAGGAATTCCCTCACTTGGAAATTAACTAATAAATTTTTTGGTGGCCCAAAATCTCCTTAGTGGGTTGGAATGATTAAGGTGGCTCCGTAAAATGCTCAAAATTCATAAGTGGCTTTGGAAGAGCTTAAAAATAGAATTCACTGGATTGAAGTGGAACTGTGGTTAGATTGAATATCTTGTTGCAAGATTTCAAATGACACGAGTGACACCTCAATCCAAGTTCGTATATCAAAGTTATGGAAAGTCAAATTTTGGAAAACTAGGGCTAGTGGTAGCCATCGAGGAGGCAACAATTTGGAACTTATCCGCGCAAGGATTCTCGACCACGTGAATGAGAGAATTTGTCGCCTATTTAATTTTACGGTTGATGCCAAATTTGGTCGATGGCTAAACACTTATATATATACTATATATATATATATATATATATACTATATATATATATATAGGTGGGATGACCACCAACCATATATGATACATATTAATACAACAAAGGGTGAGGGTCACAGCGTAACCCCGTACCTCGCCCAACGGTGTGCTAACTACTATGCGGATCCAACAGGATTTGAACCCACTTGATGTGGTGGGCTGACTCCATCCATCGAAGCATCACCCATCAATGTGTGGGGCCTTTCCCAAAGGCCCCTTTGTGAGGGTGGTGCAATCCTTCCCATGTCATCAAGGCACTACACACACCCACCTCTAAAGGTCTACTATAAAGCAAGGGCTAGGGAAGTCTCCTCCCTAGCTCTCATCCACCCAAGTATGAGATTGAATTTGAGTCCTCAAGTAATAATGCACATCATCAATCTCCTCATGAGTACATCCAATATTTCCAAGCTTCTCCCTTGTCAATTGAAAATAATATATGCTTATAGCTTGTCTTCAATATTCCACAATTTCTAACTAGGGTCTCTACCTACATAATCGCTTTCCTTGTCCTGCATTAGGAGAAGAAATTAGGCCTCCCCTCTCCACAACATCATCCTCGTGGAGATATCTAGTAGAAATCTCAACCGCATGTCTAAGAAGCAAAGTCAACCTTTCCACCTCCATTCTTCTTTTCTTTCATGGTTCTCGCAACAAGGTGATTCATGCACTTCTCCTTCTGTGTCATACATCCAAATTCCACTTATTCCACGTAATCACGTCTCACATCAAGTTCCTTTTTATATAAAATTAATATATTTAGTTTTTAAAAAATTTTAACTATTTTTTTATTAACTAAAATATCTTGATACATTAAATTAATAGTATGAAACATAAATTAATACTATTGATTTTGAAGTTTTATCTAAAATTTTCCGGCAAGCTCCATGGAGAAGTGGGCATACTCACTTGTAATATTGCAAACAATATGTCCTCCTATATTTCTCATTAATTTTTCCAAAAAGGATGATCATGTGTTAATTTCCTATATAAAACTATGAAAATTTATCACTAAGTCCATAAATTAAAAAAAGAATTTATTCAAGGATTTATTGAGTGAATGACCCATATAAATCTACTAAATTTGATCACCCCCGAGAACTATAATAAGAAACTTATTTATTGACTTTATTTATTTATTGAATTTATTGATTTATTGAGGTCTAAAGTTAAATCTTATAAGAATTCATCGTATAATAACACATTTCAAATTGAATATGAGGTTGTAAACTCACCTACCTAAATGCTAAGAACTTAATTGAACCTATCCCATGACTTCCAATATTCTTCATAGTCCTAGGATTCTCCCACTCAATTTTTAAGAGCCTAATCAATTATTAGCTCTCTAAATTGGGTTATTACATTCATCTATCAAATAATTTAATAAATTGTCCCTACTAGCATTTTTATTTCTCTTTCTACATTATAATTTTAGTTTTTTTTAAGTTACTATAAGAACACATTTCAAAAATTAAAAAAAGCAATTAGCAATCTTATATAAGAAATTTCTTATATAAAATTCTCTAAAAGGATGATAATTTGTTAATTTCCTATATAAACTATGAAACTTTATCACTAAGTCCATAAATTAAAAAAGAATTTATTCAAGAATTTATTGAGTGAATGACCCATATAAATCTACTAAATTTGATCACCCCCTAGAACTATAATAAGAAATTTATTTATTTATGGAGGTCTAAAGTTAAATCTTTATAAGAATGCATCCTATAAGAATACATTTCAAATTGAATATGAGGTTGTAAAATCATTTACCTAAATGCCAAGAACATAATTGAACCTATCCCATGACTTCCAATATTCTTCATAGTTCTAGGATTCTCCCACTCAATTTTTAAGAGCCTAATAAATTATTAGCCCTCTAAATTGGGTTATTACGTTCATCTATCAAATGATTTAATAAGTTGTTCCCACTAGCATTTTTATAGCTCTTTGTATCATTATGATTTTAGGTTTTTTTTTTCTTTGTTACTTTGTCTTTTGTTATCTATGAGTTAGTTGTTTTCTAAGTTCCTTCACAAATTTTCTATATTTATATTTATATTTCTTTGCAATATATTTAATGTATACACTTTAAAATTTAAGTTATTATAAGATGTGTTAGCTTAAATGTATTTTTATTTATATTTCTTTGCAATATATAAAATGTGTGCAATTTAAAATTTAAATTATTATAAGATGTGTTAGCTTAAAATTTTAATGATTTTACCACATCTAAAAAAATAAAAAGTTGTTTGGTAAATACTTGAATAGACCTACTATTTTGTAATGTAAAAGGGTTCCACTTACATTTAAAATAAGCTATTTCTCTCCTTGTATAGTTTTAGAACCTAAAAAAATCATGACTATCCTTCCATTTCCTCTTCACAAGCTAAATAAATAAACATAATTCTACTTAATTCCATAATTTAATAAAAAATTCCATTTATAATATATTCAAATACACAATAAAAAATAATTATTTAAATAAATATTTAAATTTATAAAAAAATAAAATAAATTTAAAACCATATACATTCCTATTTAAAATTTATATAAAAATAACTCATGGAGAAATATACATATTTATTTACAATTTATACAAAAATAACTCATGAAAAAGTATATCTATTCATTTGTAAGATTTTGTATAATATGTTTTTCAGGTATCAAGATAAATTTTAATTTTATTAGAGCTTTAACATTTAAAATATCAAGTGTCAATTTTCTAAAAAACAATTTCATAAAAAAAATTGCATTACAAAATTCTAAAGAAACAATCTCATAAAAAAGAGCATTACTAAACTGTATCCGTAGTTGTAAACACATATACCTAAATGACATGAATGTCATTAGACCTACCCCAGAGCTATGTGTTCACATTAAATGTCACCGAGGTCTTGTTGAGCAAATTTTCAAAACACACAATATCACCACCGCTGGGGATACATGCACTATGTATTGCCATTTCACCACCGTATTGAATCTGGTTGAATATTTCCTGCAGTAGATTTAGAAATCTCCATCCATTCACCTTTCTTTTATGAGATTGATCAAGCGAGTTTTGATTGGTTAACTTCCAAATAATTATCACTTTGTCCTTTTCTCCAGCCATTAACACTTGTTCCTTGCAAATCCACTGATGAGCACATTGTGGTTTCTGCATTTCAAGTATGTTTCCCATCTTTCATTCCTAACCTCAAGAAAACGATTAGATTCTCGAGTAGCCTCTAATAGCCAATACATGAGCACCTCTGTAATAGATTCCATGAGTATCAACTACTCTAATATTTTTGAAGGGGATATAAACAACAATTTATCAACTCTCTCCATGAATCTATTGTGAATCATATATCACTGTTTTCACAAAAACTAACTCCCTCACGATCACGATCACGATCACGATCCTCCTCATGCTCACTGTGAGTATTAAGTGGCATCCCAACCAAAACCTTAAAAATTATCTCTTCCGTACCTTGCCATGCATTTCAAGCTTTGGAGCTCCATCTTCCATTAATGAAAGGAAGTGTCCTATAAATGCCAGCTTATAGGATTCTTAATGCGTAATACACTCACCATACATGAGCAGACAGCATCCAACCTATGTTGTAAAATAAAATAGAACAAAATAACAACGAACAAAATTAGATTATGTCCTAAACTTCAAAAATAACTAATCACTAGTAAACATAAGTATGGATATGAACTCAAATCACTTAAGTTTAGCATCCATATGAACACATTGATTGAGAATATATATAGAAGTATAATTCATGAAAATGTTCCTCTCCTTTGCAGCAAGTTCAAGTATTCAGTCTTGTACAATTTTAGATTAAATTAAGGGAGCAAAAGCAATAAACAGGACTAGATGATGTTTTAGAGATATGTTACATTTGTGGTTTTCTGTTATTTTTGGTTGGTACATGTATAGAAAATAAAAACTATTTAACATGAATAATGATAACACATTTTAAAAAAAGTGGTTTTCATAAAGAGGGTAAGTGGGAGATCCGAGTTGCAATATAGTCTAAAGAAACTAGTTTCCACTTTTTTTAGCCCGATTTTCTCGCTCAATTTTTTTCTAATTCCATTAAAAATTTGTAAAAATTGTAGTTTTGAATTGTTGAGTTTGTAAAATTGTCTTTCCTAGAAGTTGAAATTCAGAATGAGATATTCACAAACATACTTTTCCAACTTAAACTCATTTTTTCAATCAAAATTATCATTGAAATGATGAAATATTCTCATCAAAATTCTATATAATTCTCAAATATGACCACTTACTATATAAATTACAAATACAAATATTCAATAATTATAAATAAATGTACATTAATTTATATTTATTATATACTCAAAATTTATAATCAAAATATAAATACTCATATAAAATAATAATTTTAATTTAACCTTACTTTATATCACTGAAAATTATATTCAAAATAAAGGCATAATTAAAAAAAATTATCCTTTCATTATTTAATTAGTGTAGATTTATTATTAAATTTTAAGAATTATTAAAATATATATACCTAATGGAAAAATAATATATAATATAATAAATTTTTTTAATTGTAAAGCTTGAATGAAAACAAATTATTGACATCAAAGAACTAGAATTAAAATTCTATATTATATTGCTAAACAGAAATAATATATTGATTTATTTAAATAATATATTGACTTATTTTCATTAATTCTCGTGGACAATTATTTTTAATGGATATTATAGTGTGGGCAACCAATGACATCTTTGTAGAATCCTATCGATATATAATTTAAGAAAAACCATTCACTCTCTAAAGACTCTTATGAGTAAGTTTAATCTTATTAATATACAAAAAAGATTACATGGAGGCCGAGGCCTCCAGATTCCGGCTCAAGAGATGGGCATATTCTGGGCACAACCCCATGATTGTTTGTCACAAAAACACATAGTGCCGAGAAATGGCTACAATATCGAATCGCAGATAGGCATCTGAGCACAAAAAAAGGTGCCCTCTTAGAGGAAAGCTCGGTCGAGTAATCGATCGAGATATAACCTACATGCATTTGGCATCGAAATGTAAACATGTACAATTTTATATGTAGTACTTGTTGCCCACTAAGCGGAAAACCGACATTCAAAGACGATAGAGAAGTAGAGCTATCTTAAGTCAGGTAAGGCACACACGAGTAGTGCCCTCAACAAGACAAGCGAAAAATAAAAGCCATTACAGTTACACTTGAAGGAAGGAGGTTAATCTAATTATAGGGGAAAGCACAGCGTGGCGTCATCTCTATCCCTGCGTGCACATGATGACGATACATAGGCCTGCGTAGAACGTTATCCTCCTTCCGCGGGAACAACGAATCACCCCTGTGAAAACGCCGCAGCGTAGCCACGAAGGGTCTGCAGAACTCGACCAAGCATCTGCTTCGACCAGAATTAGGTGGAGAACAAGGCCGAACGGGTGACAAATGCACCGGAGGAGAGTCGGAAAGCTTTAGCAGAGAATCGAGGCAGCATCTTCTTCTTTGAAGTCAATGGTAATGGTAGTAGTGACGTGAGGTCATATTGAGCAAGCAAGGGAAGCGAGTGTGAGTCTTATGCTACCGACTCTGAGAGAATACTGAATGCGGTTTCTAGCCTGCGGGAAAAGCAGTCCCACGCCCCATCGTATGGCTCCTACCACCGCAGGGTCTCATGATAACAACCCCTCATGGGAATCGAAGGCGAGAGGAAGATCTAGGTGAGGAGGGAGGAGGGCAATGAGAGGGACCACCATGTGGTCGAGCCATGTTGGCATCACATCTTGTGTCTCAAACACAAGATGGAATTCCGATGAGGAGTGCTGAAATTGGAAGAGTAGGGATCACCGAGATCGAGGTCCAAAGTCCGATGAGAATCAATCTCCACAAGGGGAGAGACACGGCGAAAGCGTAGCTCGAGAGCAAAAGGAGTTGCTACGAAAAGTATCTAGGTGCAAGATTAACACAAAGAAGAAAGCCAACACCCACACGTGATGGTCCGAGCTCGCTCGCAGACCATAGTACGCATGAGCTGAAGGGCAAGAATTCGATCCGAAGCATCCTGTAGAAGCCATATCTCCGAGGATTGAGCGTGTTCTAGATGAGTGTGCCACATTAATGCCCTCGCACGTAGCAAATTTAATGCAAAGAATGTCGCAAAGGATGCAAGGGAAGTTGGCAAAGGTAGAACCCCATGCGATCGACCCATCCTTTGCCATCCGTTAAGCATGAAGACCACCCGCATCCGTGATTTGGAGGTCCCGTTGCACCAAGGATGTGCACTCGAAATGAGCTGTGCATCATTGGAATGTTGTAGTAGGCCTTCGTAGAAAGGAATAGTCTCGAAGAGCACCTTTATTAGCCAAACGATCATCAACTTTTGTTGGTTGTACGTCCGATATGCTTGAAGGGATACATCTTTAGGCATCTTTCGAGCTAATTTTCAGTAAGTTCCAATCTGCTTTGAAGTCTCCAACTTGAAGCAATGTTGGAAGTCAAGAGCCAGAGTGGAGATATTGATTGTCGCTTCAATAAGAATTTGTGAGTCCCCTTCAACTTCTAGATCGAAGAAGTTCTTTTTTCTCCGCTATACATAATCCTTTCGCCATAAGCCTTCAATTTCAACAAAGATTGTTGGAGTCACGATCATGAGAGCCCAAAATGTTAGATGCAGCTCGCGTCTTCATGATTCCTAAAAATGCCTCTAAAGCCAGGAGGACAGATATTTAGCCGCGCCATCAAAATTCATTTTGAAAGTTCGAGTGCATGGAGGTGATCACGAAAGAGGAAAATATGAATGCTTCAAGGTATTTCGGATTGTCCGATTAGTGGAGTGGGAGATCAAGGTTCCATCTCTTCCGTATGAGACATTCGAAGGCAAGGATGGCATGTACGAAGCTTGCCAAGGGGTAAGAGCCAAATTTTCTTGCGCATTTCGCTTGAGATTGGACCGTATAATGGCATTCGCAGTGACAACATCCTTGAAAGTTCTATGATTGCACTCCTTCCATATGGCCCAGGTAGATGAATACCGGAAATAAGTTCCAAATGGAATTGAGCAAGAGACATTGAAACGGAAGTGAAGGCCATCTTCTCGATAGTATTATTGATGTCCCCAACAAGACGCCGATCGGGCTAAAGCAAAAGGTGAATTTATCCCAAAGATAATTAACTGAGAGAACAGGAATCCGTAAGGTGTTGTAAAGTTTCTACACGAGACAATTGGGGCATCTTAGGGTCCGGCAAACCCTCTTTTTAAAGAATTGTCCCAAGTAAGAATTTTACCTTTGCCGAGGAGCCAAAGAAGGTGCATATTTTTGGCTGGTATTAGGTTGCCGCATTTGAGTCCCAAAATGCGATCTTGTTGTTCTGCTACGGGTAGAAGAGTAATCTGTAAGCTTCTTGAGTAGATAAGTTACCCCGGCGTGTATCCCCATCTTAACTTGTCATCTTGATTCGGACCTTAATCCCTTTCTCAGACTTAGCTCCTAATAAATGTCACCAAAAGTTTTCCCCCTACCAATCTTCTTCGCCGTAGGTATAGCAGGTTCCCAAACCCATCGATGACCATGGGAAAGAATGGATTGCCGAAGAAATTATTAACATGTTTTGAAGTCGGAATTCTAAAGATTGTTTTTCATAGAGGTTTGAAGAGAGAGAGTTTTGGTAACGTTGCCAAGAATCCTTCCAAAATATGGCTTTTGCCTCCCTCATGATTTCCCGGAAACTATGTGCTTGAATGAAGGCTCCATGAAGTTTTGCCGCATTCCATATCAACGAGCAGAGCTTCGCAGCTGAGTGATGAGATCAAGAGTACATATCATGATGTAATTTATTGTAATATCAATGCGGGGCGCCACTCCCTCTTCGATGGCCAACCCATCACATCGTGAGCATCTCATTCAAAAAATATTTTTATTATTCTACTTGCATTTCTTTGGGGGAAGTCATAGTTATAGTTAAATTTGGGCATCATTTCACTGATTAAAACTGATCATCCCTAGGACCACGAAATAGGTCTATCATCCCCTATCATTTTCAAACTAGGATATGCACTAGAGACAAACCATCCATGACTTCATACAAGAGTTCCACGGCTTGAACTATATGTTATATCACTTATGATCTCACCAACGTGACCCTCTCAAGGGACTAATTTTCTTTTGCATAGCAGCTATATTCAATCTAGGGTGCTTCGTAAATCACTTTCTCGACATTCAGGTGAGTTGGTAAAATGGGAGCAAAATTATCATTGTTTCGAATCTCACATGGCGGTTGCCTTTCTTGAAGATTAGGTATGTGTGAAACTTTGAATCCATGTGTCTGTCTAACACCTATGAGCTTGGCAAAATGTGTTTCCTATTATTAGAAAGTCATTGATTGAGAAACTACCATCGTTTCCCTATAAATTGAGCACAAATTCTCAATTCTAGTAGAGTGATAGGAGTGATATGTCTGGTGAGATGTTTATTGTGATGATGTTGAGATGATGTTCGAGCTAGTGACATTAAATCGGCACTGGTTGCCAACCTCCCCTCTATCCATTAATAAAGATTTCTGTCTATTTTCCCATATATGTATCCGTTTATGTTTCTACTTTTTCATATGATGGATTGTTAACTAATATATATGTTTCTTGTTTAATTAGTTTAACTAATTAAGATAAATAGCATCTTTTATATTGCAATCTCTTTGTTGTTTAGTGTTTATACTTGTAGGAACTAGTTTGTCCATCGTGTTGATTGGCCACAACAAGAGCTGATAGATTGAAGCCTTCAACTAGCAGTGCAAAACAAAGGAGAAACCATCTAAAAAAATATTTGATTTGTTGTTCTAAATGCATATCACCACATTTAGGGAACATGTTTTATCATAATTCATAATTCCTACAATCGGGCACAAAACACCTTTTGCACATCATCGTTGACGTGAAACACTTTCATTTTTTTGGGCACCCGCCTTTCGTGCTTTTGTATAAACCAAACCCTATTAATTCATTCTTTTCTGCAAGTGTACAAAGACCACAAACGTGTGCACTATGTCCCCATTCACCCATCCAGCTTTTTTCTCCCCATGGTAGGTAGTCCCTGTCACCCTGGTTGGAGTATCACCACCCTCACACATAAGCAACCATGACATTCATAACCACTATATACCCATCCCGGACATCCTACTAATTCTCAGGATTTCCCCATCATAAATAGTTATGACCGCTGCCATGGTACTATTTAATACTTCGACCATTGGGCCATAGAATCTCCATCATTATTTTTTAGTCACCTCTTGCCATCATGCCTATGTTAAACCTATCACATCTAGGATCCTTATCAAACATGTATATTCTTTGTAATGAAACTCTTTATTTCGATGAATTTCCATTTAAGGTAAAGTTGAAGGACTTTTGAACTCAAAAAGTACAAGCTTCCTAAAACTTCAAATAAGATTTATTTTTCATCAAGAAAACAATTTCATTTCCAAGCATGACCAATATATTTTTTTGTGATGAAACGTTTTCGTTGATTATAAAGCCAAAAAGCTACAATTTTGATGAACAAACAATTTTCGAAAAAGAAAGAAACTTCTAAAAAACCTAAAAAGTATAGAAAAAAATCAAAGAAATTAAAATTTATAATTATCAATCATAACTAAGATACCTATGAGTGTCTTTTAATTATTTCACTTAGTTGTGAAGCAAACTAAGAAATTGTTTCACTTAAACTAGCGTGAAATGAAATCATAGAAAGACTAGTTTGAGACAAAATCACACTTCAAAGGATTCAGAAGCTTTTCCTTTTGCAATCAAGTAAGAACAAAAATACTCAAACACGTAAGGCTCGGTAATAATATTGGTGGCTCAAGCAAGACAATAATAGAAAACTAGTGATCTTTTCGAAATGAATCTATCTTCCAAAAAATAACAATAGCAAACCAGGGCAAACCCTAACCTAATTATGTAAAAAATGATGATTTATAAAACAAGATTGTAAGGTGTTAAGGAGGAGTTAGTAGAAAGACTCGATAGCTTTTTCTAGTTTCTTCAAGCCCAAAGCACGCTACAAAATTTCCTAAAAAAATGAAGAATTTGGGTTTAGAAATGAACTCATATTTCCGAGTCCTTGATAGATTTTTCAAAACCTGGAGGAGGTTTTTGTATATCAATACGTTTTTATAAAAAAAACTCTCTTGTTTTTTTAGATACCATCTTCAGCTATCAAGAATCTGCATTTCAAAAGCATGTATAAAGCAGGAAAATTCTATTTTCTCGAAAACATAGGTCCGAAATATATCCCCGTATCTCGTAATTCGTAGCAATTTTGAGAAAAGTAAAAGAGGTTAATGTTATCTGATATATTTGACAATAACCTCTCTTAGTTTCTTAAAATACTTCTTTGTTGCCTAGAAAAGGCCCTTGAAGTTGACTACTCAAAAGTCAAAAAATAGAGAAATCCTCATATTCGCTACAAAATTATTAGGTGTTTTCGTAGCATTTTTCCGTTGTTTTCCCGTGTAAGACGCTACGAAAAATTTGAAAAATTGGTAGATTCATCCTTTTGAGTTTGAATTCATGGGGAATGACAACCGACATGGTATGGGACTCATTTGACATGAAATGGCATAAATGAAGGTGATGTCAAAACGTAGTATAGGCTTAAAAATGCAAATTTTTTTCCAATACCACCATGAAATGGCTTAGAGACCTTATCCATTTGGTGAGTGACCTATATGACCCTATCAAGAAATGTTTAACAATTTAATGGGTTATAACACCTCAAATGAATGGACTTTTAGCCAAGGGATAAGCTCCATGAGTAGAGGGATATATCTCGAACTCACGCGACTTCTAGAGGCTTCAAGTTGGGAGAATATTCGACCAAATAGGCTTATAGAAGTAACATTTTCGTGTTTACTTCCTTTTTTATGGGAGTGCTAGCTTTTGTATGGCGAATAGATGCTACGATCGCCACAACTAATAGAAGAAGTATCATCGCATATGCGTGTAATGGTCACAAAAAGCACACAGTAATATTTTAAAGGTTTTAAACAAACTTTTCTCGAGTTTCCAAGACTTGGTTCAGAACATGAGTATTTTTTACCTCTAAGGGAGCATAATATGGGTGATGATAGACCCATAATGACAAGCCAAATGTCATGGTGACAAAATGACATCTAACACTTTGATCATAGACTCCGAAGTGGTTGGACATGTTCCTACAAGGTACACGAATTTTCACCCTAAATAATTGGAGAAGCTACCTCAGATTTGATTCTTGACAAGAAGACTACGAATTCGTGATGGCGAGGCGTGGAGTAGCTTTGTATTGGTTTCAAGGAAGTAAGGTTCGTTGGATTGAAAAAAGAGAAAGTGAGAGAGGAATTCCCTCACTTGGAAATTAACTAATAAATTTTTTCGTAGCCCAAAATCTCAATAGTGGGTTGGAATGATTAAGGTGGCTCTCGAAAATGCTCGTAATTCATAAGTGGCTTTGGAAGAGCTTAAAATGAGAATTCACTAGATTGAAGTGGAACGAGGGTTAGATTGAATATCTTGTTGCAATATTTCAAATGACACGAATGACACCTCAATCCAAGTTCGTATATCAAAGTTATGGAAAGTCAAATTTTGGAAAACTAGGTCTAGTGGTAGCCATTGAGGGGGCAACAATTTGGAACTTATCTGCACAAGGATTTTCAACACATGAATGAGAGAATTTGTCACCTATTTAATTTTACAGTTGACCCCCAAATTTGGTGATGGCTTTTTTAACCACTTTGGGGTCAACCATAAAATTAAATAGGCGACAAATTCTCTCATTCCCGCGGGTCAAAATCCTTGTGCTAATAAGTTCCAATATATATATATATATATATATATATATATATATAAACCATCACAACCATATATGATACATATTAAAACAACAAAGGGCGAGGGAGGCTGAGGGTCGCGGGTAACCCGTACCTCGCCCAATGGTGTGCTAACTACTATGCGGATCCAACGAGATTTGAACCCGCTTGACTTGGTGGGCTGACTCCATCCATCGAAGCATCACGCATCAATGTGTGGGGCCTTTCCCCAAAGGCCCCTTTGTGAGGGTGGTGCAATCCTTCCCCATGTCATCAAGGCACTACACACACCCACCTCCAAAGGTCTACTATAAAGCAAGGGCTGCAGAAGTTTCCTCCCCTAGCTCTCGGGTCACCCAAGTATCGATTGAATTCGAGGTCCTCAAGTAATAATGCACATCATCAATCTCCTCATGAGTACATCCAATATTTTCCAAGCTTCTCCCCTTTGTCAATTGAAAATAATATATGCTTATAGCATATCTTCAATATTCCACAATTCCAAGTGGGTCTCTACCTACATAATCCTTTCCTTGTCCTACATTAGGGAGAAGAAATTAGGCCTCCCCTCTCCACAACATCATCCCTAGTGGAGATATCTAGTAGAAATCTCAACCGCATGTCTAAGAAGCAAAGTCAACCTTCCACCTCCATCCTTCTTTTCTTTCATGGATCTTGCAACAAGTTGAGTCATGCACTTCTCCTTTCTTTTTTTTGTGTCATACATCCAAATTCCACTTATTCCACATAATCACGTCTCACATCAAGATCCTTTTCATATAAAATTAATATATTTAGTTTTTAGAAATTTTAACTAATTTTTTATTAACTAAAATATCATGATACATTAGATTAATAGTATGAAACATAAATTAATACTATTGATTTTGAAGTTTTTATCTAAAATTTTCCGGCAAGCTCCATGGAGAAGGGGCATACTCACTTGTAATATTGTAAACAATATGTCCTCCTATATTTCTCATTAATTTTTCCAAAAGGATGATCATGTGTTAATTTCTATATAAAACTATGAAACTTTATCACTAAGTCCATAAATTAAAAAAAGAATTTATTCGAGATTTTATTGAGTGAATGACCCATATAAATGTACTAAATTTGATCACCCCCGAGAACTATAATAAGAAACTTATTTATTGACTTTTATTTATTTATTGAATTTATTGATTTATTGAGGTCTAAAAGTTAAATCTTATAAGAATTCATCATATAAGAACACATTTCAAATTGAATATGAGGTTGTAAACTCACCTACCTAAATGCTAAGAACTTAATTGAACCTATCCCATGACTTCCAATATTCTTCATAGTCCTAGGATTCTCCCACTCAAATTTTTAAGAGCCTAATCAATTATTAGCTCTCTAAATTGGGTTATTACATTCATCTATCAAATAATTTAATAAATTGTCCCTACTAGCATTTTTATTGCTCTTTGTACATTATGATTTTAGTTTATTTTAAGTTACTATAAGAACACATTTCAAAAATAAATAAATAAATTAGCAATCTTATATAAGAAATTTCTTATATCAAATTCTCTAAAAGGATGATCATTGGTTAATTTCCTATATAAAACTATGAAACTTTATCACTAAGTCCTTAAATTAAAAAATCTACTAAATTTGATCACCCACTATAAATCTACTAAATTTGATCACCCACTACAACTATAATAAGAAATTTATTTATTGAATTTATTTATTTATTGAGGTCTAAAGTTAAATCTTATAAGAATGAATCCTATAAGAATACATTTCAAATTGAATATGAGGTTGTAAAATCATTTACCTAAATGCCAAGAACATAATTGAACCTATCCCATGACTTCCAATATTCTTCATAGTTCTAGGATTCTCCCACTCAATTTTAAGACCCTAATCAATTATTAGCCCTCTAAATTGGGTTATTACATTCATCTATCAAATGATTTAATAAGTTGTTCCCACTAGCATTTTTATTTCTCTTTGTACATTATGATTTTATGTTTTTTTTTGTTACTTTGTCTTTTGTTATCTATGAGTTAGTTGTTTTCTAAGTTCCTTCACAAATTTGCTATATTTCTATTTATATTTCTTTGCAATATATTTAATGTATACACTTTAAAATTTAAGTTTTTATAAGATGTGTTAGCTTAAATGTATTTTTATTTATATTTATTTGCAATATATCAAATGTATGCAATTTAAAATTTAAATTATTATAAGATGTGTTAGCTTAAATTTTTAATGATTTTACCACATCTAAAAAAATAAAAGGTTGTTTGGTAAATACTTGAATAGACCTACTATTTGTAATGTAAAAAGGGTTCCACTTACATTTAAAATAAGCTATTTCTCTCCTTGTATAGTTTTAGAACCTAAAAAATCATGGCTATCCTTCCATTTCCTCTTCACAAGCTAAATAAATAAACATAATTCTACTTAATTCCATAATTTAATAAAAAATTCCATTTATAATATATTCAAATACACAATAAAAAAATAATTATTTAAATAAATATTTAAATTTATAAAAAAAATAAAATAAATTTAAAACCATATACATTCCTATTTAAAATTTATATAAAAATAACTCATGGAGAAATATACATATTTATTTACAGTTTATACAAAAATAACTCATGAAAAAGTATACCTATTCATTTGTAAGATTTTCTATAATATGTTTTTCTACATTTTTTTTCATAATTTTACCACTATGTGATTACACATCTCAAATACGCCATTATTTATCCAATATTTTGTAGAAAATTACCTATAAAAGTTCACCAAAATTTAATGAAAAAATTGTCATATAAATTTATGAATATTGATTATTTTAATAAAAAAATTATTTATTGAATATTACATAAACTTTATTTTCTTGCTTTTTTAGGTGTCAAGACAAATTTTAATTTTATTGGAGGTTTAACATTTAAAATATCAAGTGTCAATTTTCTAAAAAAACAATTTCATAAAAAAAATTGCATTACAAAATTCTAAAGAAACAATCTCATAAAAAAGAGCATTACAAAATGCATGTATCTGCAGTTGTAAACACATATACCTAATGACATGAATGTCATTAGACCTACCCCAGGAGCTAGTGTTCACATTAGAAAATTTTTCAAAATACACAATATCACCACCGCTGGCGATACATGCACTATGTATTGCCATTTCACATCGTATTGAATCTGGTTGAATATTTCCTCAGTAGATCTAGAAATCTGCATCCATTCACCTTTATTTTTATGAGATTGATCAAGCGAGTTTTGATTGGTTAACTTCCAAATAATTATCACTTTGTCCTTTTCTCCGGCCATTAACACTTGTTCCTTGCAAACCACCAAGCCCAATGGATGAGCAAATTGTGGTTTCTGCATTTCAAGTATTTCCCATCTTTCGTTCCTAATCCAGAAAATGATTAGATTCTGAGTAGCCTCTAATAGCCAATACATGGCACCTCTGTAATAGATTCCATGAGTATCAACTACGTTTTGAAGGGCATGTAAACAACAATTTATCAACTCTCTCCATGAATCTATTGCAGAATCATATATCACTGTTTTCACAAAAGTAACTCCCTCACGATTACGATCACGATCCTCCTCATGTTCACTGTGAGTATTAAGTGGCATCCCAACCAAAACCTTAAAATTATCTCTTCCGTACCTTGCCATGCATTTCAGTTTGGAGCTCCATCTTCCATTAATGAAAGGAAGTGTCCTATAAATGCCAGTTATAGGATTCTTAATGCATAATACACTCACCATACATGAGCAGCAAACATCCAACCTCTGTTGTAAAATAAAATAGAACCAAATAACAACGAACAAAATGAGATTATGTACTAAACTTCAAAAATATAACTAATCACGAGTAAACCTAAGTATGGATATGAACTCAAATCACTTAAGTTTAGCATGCATATGAACACATTGATTGAGAATATATATAGAAATATAATTCATGAAAATGTTCCTCTCTTTTGTAGCAAGTTCAAGCATTCAGTCTTGTACAACTTAGATTAAATTATGTAAGGGAGCAAAAGCAATAAACAGGCTAAATGATGTTTTAGAGATATGTTACATTTGTGGTTTTCTGTTATTTTTGGTTGGTACATGTATAGAAAATAAAAAACTATTTAACATGAATAACCGATAACACATTTTTAAAAAACGTGGTTTCTATAAAGAGGGTAAGTGGGAGATCTGAGTTGCAATATAGTCTAAAGAAACTAGTTTCTGGCTTTTTTTTAGCCCTGATTTTCTCGCTCAATTTTTTTTCTAATTCCATTAAAAAATTTGTAAAATTGTAGTTTTGAATTGTTGAGTTTCTAAAATTGTCTTTCCTAGAAGTTGAAATTCAGAATGAGATATTCACGAACATACTTTTCCAACTTAAACTCAATTTTTTCAATCAAAATTATCATTGAAATGATGAAATATTCTCATCAAAATTCTATATAATCCTCAAATATGACCACTTACTACATAAATTACAAATACAAATATTCAATAAATATAAATAAATGTACATTAATTTATATTTATTATATAATCAAAATTTATAATCAAAATATAAATACTCATACAAAATAATAATTTTAATTTAACCTTACTTTATATCACCGAAAATTATATTCAAAATAAAGGCATAATTAAAAAAAATTATCATTTCATTATTTAATTAGTGTAGATTTATTATTAAATTTTAATAATTATTAAAATATATATACCTAATGGAAAAATAATATATAATATAATAAATTTTTTTAATTGTAAACTTGAATGAAAACAAATTATTGACTCAAACAACTAGAATTAAAATTTCCGTATTATATTGCTAAATAAAAAATAATATATTGAATTATTTAAATAAAAAATAATATATTGACTTATTTCATTAATTCTGTGGACAATTATTTTTAATGGATATTATAGTGTGGGCAACCAATGACATCTTGTAGAATCCTATTGACATATAATTTAAGAAAAACCATTCACTCTCTAAAGACTCTTATTGGCATAATGAGTATAATCTATTAAAATGATGACTCCATGTGAAAACCTTTTATATTCACTTTAATGCAAATTTTTTTAATTTTTAATAATATATTGGGAATAAACACTATTTATAATTATCCTATTGTATATTGGGAAAGGCTATTAGTATACATGCTTTCATTGACACAAAGAAAAGTCATGGTATGACTAAGCAAAGATTATTTCCAAATAGCTTTATTATTATGAGATCCTTAATTGAAATTTTCTTTTCATTAAGTTAAAGAAGATATTTTTTTATAAATTTCACTTATTTTCAAATATCTTTATTAATATTGGTTTTTTAAACTAAATTTTTATATTAATATAAATTAAATATATTTAATTTTGAAAATTCAATTTATTAACTAAAAAATGTATTATTGTATGAAGTTGATCTAAAAGTGTAAGTACTTGTGTAAGAGCCTATTTTAAAGGAAGTAAGGAAACAAGCTAATGACTCAAGATCCAAAAAACATCTTGTAAGAGTGAAACCTTGCCCCCCTAACCAATCACAAAGGGTAATTTTGGTAGGGTGGTTTTGCTCCAATAGCAATGATGAGTAAATATACATTGGCAAAATAACAATAAGTGATGACATCATTGGTTTGACAACTAAGTTATGCTAGGTTTTCCTAAAAATCACTAAATATCCAAGATCATAATAAATCATTTTAATTTAATACTATTACTATAAATATTATAAAAATAGATTTCCAATTTTTTCTTTTAGAGTTAAATTTGATAGTGAAGAAGACTTGAGAAAGTATTAAATGATGGGCTTTAATTTGGGGGAAGAGTTAGGCTCTTCATCACCCCATGGTTTCCATACATTGATGCCATAAAAAATGGTGGTTCCAACAACATCCCCCATGCTTTCCATACTTTGATGCTACAAAAACGGTTGTTCCAACAATGTTGGTTTGGGTAAGGCTTCTAAATCACCCTCTTCCTTTCTAGCAAGAGAAGGTTCTAAACTAAATAAAAAAATAACTTGGAAAAAAATAAAAAAATACTGATCTTGAAATACTTTGGATAGAATTTGTGTAGAATAGATCTCAACAAAGGCTTACCTAATCACATCAAATGAACATAAAAAAATCTCTCAAAGGATGGTATTAGATTATGAAAGTAGTATGAAAATACTATTTTCAATACCAAACAAGAGATTTGTGAAACACATCTACATGAGGCAAAAAATTATCCCAAGAAAGAAAAAGGAGATGACACACAAATCAAAAAAGATGGTAGACCTCTCATAGCCACCACTTCCATACTTTTATGCTACAAAAAATGGTTGTTTCAACAATGTTGGTTTGGGATAGAGCTTCTAAATCACCCCCTTACTTTCTAGCACCATAAGGTTCTAAGATAAATAAAAAAATAACTTTGGACAATGAAAAAAATACTGATCTTGAAATAATAAAGAAAGAGATCTTGAAATAACAATGAAAGAGCTATTTAATTTGGATAAAATTTGTGTAGAAATAGATCTCAACAAAGGCTTATCTAATCACATCAAATAAAACATAAAAAATCTCTCAAAATACCTTATTAAATTATGAAAAAACCACTTTCAAATACCAAACAAAAAAAATTGTAAAATACATCTACATAGGCAAAAATGATCCCCAAAACAAATGAATAACACACAAATAAATAAAAAAATTGTAGACTTCTCATAGCCAGCACTCACCAAGAAAAATAAATCATAAAATATCCTCCCATCCAAAACAAGAAAAAGAAAAACACACACCCAAATACTCGAATCATCATATTCCATGAGTAAAATAACATCTAAATACAAGAGAACATTGCACCACATCAATAGAAAAATAACACTATCAAAAAAATAAAAACAATATAAAAGAGTTTATATTTCTGTAAATTTGGTGGGTCCTTTCCATTTTCTATTTATATTTGAAGGCAGGCTACATAATATAAAAGTTCGACCGTGGCCTCAACTTGCCCCGCAAGAAACCAAGTTTGTTGGCCATCTAAATGCATGGCAAGCAGTCCAAAACTGAAATTGTTTCATACGCCTTAACTTCTCCCGAGTCGTCTGTTCTATTACTCCTATATTTTCTTTCCTAGAGCATTTTGAAGATTGATTTCTAAACATTAAAATCATCAAAATTTAAAAATAACACTAACTTCAAAGTTTCTAAAAAGACATAACTATTATGCTTCCGAAGAAGAGACCTGGTGTCTGGGTCCTTGGCACTGCGAGTGAGGCATTTTCGCGTTGTACCATTGTAAGAGCTATTGAAGGATTTTTTCCATCCTTCCCACTTTATCATCTAGTCTACTTACTCGTCAACGCATCGATATTGAGTTATCTTTATGCGCCGAAGCTGGTCCCGGATTTCCCGTAATTTGAGTCCGAAGGCTCATCCACTCGCTTTACCGGTCTCCGCTCGGGTATGCTCGGATGAAAGCTCGAATGGCTTTCGCTATTAAGCATTTCACTATCAAATAAGTGTGGACCAGCCTAGTTGAACAAGGTGAGGCGGCCCCTCATGTTGCCTCGGATCTTGGATAAAATCCAAAATATCTACTTCTCGTCTCATTATCCTCGGGATCAGCTTTGGGTTTCCCTCTCACATCCCCCGAATGGCTTGCCTTGTGTTAGAAGAATTGCCTATGACATAGGTAGCAGCGAACATTTCCAAATGTTCTCGGGCCTGTCTTGCGTCCTCTTTTCTTCGGTGGTCGGCTCGGACTCCTCTCGGTCGTTTTCCTTTTGCATCCTCTCGTTCTTACCCGTGTTTTCCAATGTCCGATGAGAACCTATATACATGCATCGACATTTCAACAGGAACATCAACAAAATAAGGCATTAGATGGTCTGTGGTCTGTGCGCCACCTTTCGCTTTTCATCTCATGGTTGTCATTCAAACTATGAGATTTCACCCGAAAGATTAAACTTCGTAATTTATCCTACGTGAACATCAACATGGATCTTGGGACTCGGGTAGGATAAAAAAGGTTGTTTCTCACCTTAAGGTTCCGTATAGCATTATAATGAATTAGCCGATTGACTCTATGGGTGACCTCATAAGATATAGGGTTATGGCCAATATGCTTAATTAAATACCAATGAGCGATAAACAGTGGCCTCAAAGAGCACATCGAAAAAAAGAACGAGCTGAATGAGATAGTCCCCATGCACAATGCATTTCCTAATATCTACCTTATTCCCCAACCGGTCTTGGCTATACCGGTATCTCGAAACAATTAATATAGTTTCGGGTATGTAAGAACTCGCTAGTCAAACGACACCCCCAGTAACAAGAAACCTTGATTCTGATGACTCGTTCCCGAGAGGGCTCGACCATTGCAAGTAGTAAACTAGGATCCCATAAACAAGGCCACACGATTGCATTATGGGGAGTACAAAGTGTAGAATTTTACCGAAACCCATCCTTGCATTCTTATACAAAAGACTCGGGAAAAACTTACCATCGTTGACTTCTTATTATCAATGATATTGAAAAAATGCATACCGAAATAGGAACAAGGATGCGTTCGGATAGGTAATAAACTAGGGTCCCGAAACAAGGTGACTCGCATTGCTTTATACGCATTACCAACATGAGAATTTCGCTCCAATCTCTCCTTGCATGCTTATACGATAAACGAAGGATACTTACCGTGGTTAACTCCATAATCACAATGAAACCGACGAATACATACCAAGACAAGGACCAAAGACAGGGACCAAAGATACTTTCCGGGATAGGTATTGAACCGGATCTCCGAAACGTGGTCTTACAAAGGTTGCTTTAATGGGGATTAACGGAGATTTCAATTTTGCTACGTACTCCATAATTTCATGATTACATAGACATCTAAGGAAACTTATCGTAGTTGGCTCCATAATAGCAATGAGAATGCCGCTACATACCGTGATAGGAACGCTTGAAAGTTCGACTCGAGTTGCTCGTTGTGTCTCCTCCTTTGTCGCTCCGTACAAGTGCATGCAAAAGCCCATGCATGAATGAATAGAGGAGTGGGTGAGTGACTCTTACCTTCGCGGTGGTTTTGCCATCCGTGAGCTATCCAAACAGACTCTGCCACCTTTCACCATGATGGAATGATGTGATTTTTCCGATCTCTGCCTTCATTAAGACTTTTAATGACTCGGAGTTGGATCGTGTGCCCCGTTGCCACGACACGTATTTCCTAATGTCGTGTTGATCACCCCCGATCGGGGGTTGAAGATCCTTGTTGACAATCGCCTGAAGAGAGTGTAGCTCTACATTCCGCATTGGGTCGAAAGGTTGACCTTCAATTGGACGTTCAACATTTTGACATCCCCAATTGGCCAAGTAGTCGTCCATTGGCGAGTTGCCTTTTCAACGAACATGAGTAGGGATGAGATACTCTATACGTTTCACCAGGTGAATTATGTCTTCTATAAGGCCCGTTGTTCTCCAACTTTGCGAGATTTTCTCCTAGGGAGTGCCTTTTGAAGTTTTTTTCAATATCTCTTTAACCAAAGTCGAATCTCCCTCCACTATAATTCTCTTGTAAGCTTCTCTTATTGCGATTTGGAGGCCTTGTTTGACCGCCATTAATTTCGCTTCATTATTAGTAGCATGGCCTAAGTCAAAAGCGTAGAATCCGCATACTGTCCCTTCGAATTTCCGAAGAGTCCACTCGTCCCCTAGCTTGCCCCGGGTTCCCTTTCGAGGCCCCATCATAATTGAGCTTTATAAAGCCTTGTTGTGGGGGTGTCCATTGTTCTTGACTTGATTGATTGGGCGGTTGGAATTTCCATAAGCCCCTGTTCAACATTTGCGGTTTAAGATTAAGGTTTTCTAGAATCCGGGTTTCAATCCCCATGGTTTGCCAATCTTCATCCGACCAACTTTCTCGTTAGAATAGTTTCTGGGATGTTGCACTATTGAATGTTGCCAAATAGTATTCATTAGTTGCTCTTTGTCTTGGAATATTCTCTGATTTCTCTCTTTCCAAATGTTCTAGATTACGAATCCATATGAAAGGGTCCATGCACTATTTATTACCCGACAATGGAATCTTCCTTTTTCCCCCAATTGATTATAGTTTCCTTTATGTCGTCATTGCTCTTATCTATCTGTTTCGGAAAGAGCATGAGCTAGGCTCTCCCAAAGCGTTTGTACCTTTTTTTCATAGAATAAGAAGGTGTTTTGTACGTCTCTTCTTCACCGATACGTAAAGGGCATCGCGAAGGTCCTATCATACATCTTTTTTCTCGAGGTTCTCCCATGTCAAAATTCTGTTATGACTTATTAGCCATAAAAAAATATGTCACCTTTGGCGATGTCGCATAGCCCATATTTTTTTTCCATATTGGATGAGCATTATCATCCCGTGCTTGCTAAGTTTGAATATGGTAACCTTCCTTGATGGTAAATAGTCCTCTAGTTTGATGGCCCCAGTCGTTGCACGTCCGGGCCTGAGATATTGCGTAACTTTCGTAGTGCCGAGTTCTTTAGCAAAATTATTCCATTGTTGCGTTGGTGGGGCTTGAAGCCGCCTATTAAAAAGAGTTTATATTTCAAAAAGTCTGAGACTCAAATAAAAAAAATATATTCTAAAACTTTGGGAAGCCTAGCAAATTCACATTAGTTCCAGTTGCTCCAAACTCAAAACAATGGCGGAAAGGGCACAAAAAGAGAAGCCAAAGAAAAACAGATGAACAACTACTTAACTTTTAATGTATATACGTATTATTTTTCTTAGCTTTTCATAATGTATATATGTATTATTTTTCTCGCGTTTTTCACTTAGGTTATAAACCCCAGCCCCTATGAATAAAAAGTCGCTTCCGTCACTTCTTGTAACCGTTCTGGATTTGGGCAGCTTCTCTTAAATACACATTGAATTCTATATGTGCAAAAACTAATAATCTAAATAATAATAGATGAATAAAAAAAATATTAACTTAAAAAGGACTAGATAAAGCCCTAAACATGAAACTAACACTTTGAAAAAAAATAAAAGACAAAACTTATATAAAGCTAACACTCCAAAACACAAACTAAGCAAATTAAAACAAAACTCGTAGATGTACTTAAAAAATCAAAACTTTGATAAAGCTAACCTTCAAAACATAAACTAAGCAAATTAAAACAGAACTATAGATGTACTTCACCTTGTACTCGAACACACACTGCATGGTCGACGAGTCGTGCGACGGCTACGGCTAGGGCTTTCGGTATTGTTCTCAAATTCGGGTGCCCTATCTCGCAGAAATGTATGCACGAAGCCACCATTGAACCACTCGTGCCAAATCCCGCATTCAATTCACGGGAAAAAAAATCCCTCGTGGCGGGAACGGGTGTCTCCGCATTTCCTCTCAACTCGAATTTTTCCGATATTGTAGCATCGATAGTAGCAGGAGCCGAGCTTGGAGCCCAACCCCCACGATACCCGACCACCGCATCCGTTCCCGTAACGCGCTAAGCGGTTCCTCCACCCTAACTTCACCGGAACAATCATTTCTCCGCGTTCCACAATGTGCTCTTTGATATACCGACCAAGGAACTTGCTCTCGTCAATAAACTCTTTCAGTTGCTTTGCATGTCCTCCCGGATCCGGGGGATATTGCTCGCACACGCACTCTTAGAAATATCTTCTCCAATATATCAGGGCACTATGTTGATTAAAAACACAAGGATCCGAAGACGATGGATTGCTAATCTCGCATTTTGCGTACTTTGCAAGATCTGAAGTCGACTCGTCATAGTCCTCCATAGCATATCCCTACAACACTTTTCGTGGATGGCCTCGCATTAATGACGAGTCTTTTCCCCTGACTTCGTGCTAATTGGTCTGTCAATATATCAATAGCAATGTTGCTTTAACTCATAAAATTTACTTAGTTTCTATTTTTAATTATTCATTTCTTGGTCTTTAAATAGACTATATTTTACATAAATACCATGGGTCAATACCATTGTTTCTCATACCATGGTTTATTTTTTTTTATAAAATTAAAATATTTATATTAAATTACATTAATTTTTTATTTTATTTTATTTTATTTATATTTTTATGTAATTTGACTTAGTCAAAATATTAAAAATTTTAGTACAAAGTGTGCTTTCTAGCACAATTATCAATAATTACGAGCTTAGATCCATCTTAACTATGGATCTATTAAGCGTCGAGAAGGGATCAAATCTCCGGAGGTGCGAACCTCTTTTTTTTGAGTGCAAAACTTGAGGAAAGGTTTTGCACCTCGCGAGATTTGATCCCTCTCGACGCTTAATAGATCCAGAGTTAAGATGGATTTAGGCTGGTTTCAGTCGTGTGCGGCCAAGGAAATTCTATCAAACATTTGATTAATTTTATCAATAATATGTAAATACAGATATATGCTAAATATGTCTAGTATTTTTCTCGTCATTTTAATTTTAAAATTTTATTAGTTACCTAATGCGCTCATATTAAAATTTTTTAATATGTATAAGATTCTATATTATGGTTGAAAATGCAATGTTTGAATATTGAATGATTGAAAATTCAAATAATAAGAATATAGTCAATCGAAAAATAGTTTACAATGTGATTGATCTCAATCTCTCTTCTTCCCGCTTTTTCTTGCAAATCACACTGCTACTTTTTTCCCATCTTTGCATATCGATCATATGAAAAGGGAGTTTGAAATCGTATACCATTCATATCTTTAACTCAAGATATTGCAAGTAAACATCATACTCGTCTCTTTTTCTTCCCAATATTAATAGTAGCTTTCTCCAAAGTCAATCCTTGTGATTTATGGATTGTTAAGCCCCAAGCAATTTTCAAAGGAAGTTGTTTTCTACTACCTCTTTAAATAGGTGTAATAGAAACTGTTTGAGGGGATGAATCATCCCATGGTACTCCCATATAATTATCAAATCTTAATAAAACATATGTGGGTGGTTCTGGGGGTGATTTTCCGTGTTTATACACAATTTTTTTCTACAATTCCAAGAGCACCATTTACAAGTCCCTGCATCAGTCCATATGTTTGATGTAAGCATCACTCGACCTCCAACTACAATGATTAATTAAAGTTCCATTTCATCCTCATATATTTGCATGGAATTTCCTTTTGCTTTTGTAGCAACACCGTCGCAATGGGACAATTTAGCCTTCTTAAAGAAAGCTTATTATGATGTTCTACATCATCATTTGTTGCAAACAAATGTATTTCCTTATCAAAGGACTCATTTGTGGAAGGATCCAAGCATGTATTTGTACGAGTCATAAGTGCTTTCCAGTCTTCCATAGTTGGTTTTGAATCCCTTAGCTTCATTAACAAACGACGAAAATATATTTGTTGATTGCTTTTTCCATCTTGTCGAAACACGGTATCAAGGTTCACAATTGTTGTGAATGAGTTCCATAATTCTTTTGCAATACCTTCACATGCATATATAGGTTTATCTAGAACATGAGGCAATTGTTTCAAATCACCGACCAATATAATCGATCTCCCACAAAAAAATAAGCTTCTCATTTTCTGGGAAAGCTTGTTGAAGTCTCTTATCAATGTTTTGCAACAAATTTCTTCCAATGAAACTCATTTCATCTATCAAGATATACTTCACTTGCTTCAAATCTTGTTGTAGGGTCATTAAAATTGATCATTTCAAAGGTGACATGTCTTTGATTGGAATTTGAAGTACAGAATGAATTCTTCTTGCAGATATGTTGAAAGCTACAACCCCTATAAGAGCTAAAAGAAGTAATGGACTCTTTCTCTGGAAATGACTCTGGCTTCAAGGGAATTTTTAATAGCTCCAATCAAATAAGACTTTCCTGTACCCGCAGTTGCCTTGGATTATCATAAGTAGTTGATTAACCCCTAATCTATTATGTTCAAGGACAATATCAAATGATATTCTTTGCTTAACCCCCAAACTTTCAATGGAATAAGACTTTGCATGTTGGTTAGCACAGCATTAAATTCAACTTTCGCTTTTCCGATATGAAATGAATAGCACGACTAGAAGTCACTTCATCAATAAAATGTGTGGTCCAATCATGTGCACGATCACGATCTATGCGTCCTCAAACGATCTCAAATTCATTGTAATTTATATATTTCTTCTCATACAATCCACAAATTATCTCCCACTCATTCTCCCCTAGAATCATAAGTGGTTTCTAAAATTCTTCTCCTTCGCATTCTACTTGATCAACGGGTGGTAATGGATTGCGATCAATACTCCATGGATCATATTGGAAATTTTCCCAATTATTGACTATCTCATCATCTCCTCGACCTATATCTCTATGGAAATCACGAAAGGCCTTGTAAAATACTAACTAAGACCAACAAAATTCTCCAAACTTGTCATATCCTCGATCAGGAACTGAGTTAAATCTTGGAAGCAATGTACAATAGCTCCCTTCTTCCGTTCTAACCATTTCTCCCCACGTTGGCGTTTATCATATGACCATGATTTTGCAACATCTGTCAACACAAGGTGCTCAATATGGGCAGGTCGCTTGGTATATGCATCAATAAGGGAATTATCATTATCGGCATCATATGTTTCAATCTGTATTTGTTTGAAAAATTTCCTACCAACATTCAGAACCACAAATCGACGACTACATTCGTAAAAAGGGAGTTCTAGAAGCAAATGACATGTATCTTGTGCACATATATCTCTCGTCAATAATAGTTTCACACAACAAACTCTTGTATGCACATGTTGTTGGTTCATTTGGATTTTGAATAGAAGAAATATGCATCAACATATTATGGAATGTTTCTGATCCTTTTTCGATTTTGCCGCATATTTTGCTATGTAATTAATGACAACGCACTTTTAAAGAACTGGGTTTCCAATCAATATTAGTCCTCCACATCATCAATGCTTCATGATTGTGTGTATTCAATCTATCATCATTTCGTCTCGGTTCATACTTTTTTTTCTCCATTCTCATCGACATAAATTTTGGACTCTTCACATAAATCCCATGGTGCCTTATATCTACATAACAATCTTCCTGCCTTCTTTCGAAGGCATGATCTCTCATTGCAAGTGATGTGACGCTCAACACAATTAAGAAGTTCTTGATAATTAATCATAGGATCGGGTATCGAAATATTTTTCGTGTGTCCTTTAAGCAAGGATGATCATCAATGTTGTGTCTAACTTGAATATTTCTTTGATGTCGATCACGTGGATTCATTGCATGTACACATTCATCAAAATATTCTTTTGCAAATCTAACTTGAACTAGATCATCCCAATTCAACATGTCCATGTTAGGAGCATTTTTTTATCCATAGAAATCCATGCACATGTGGAGACCCACGATGTTGCCACTCATAGCGACACCAATAATCCGTAGCTTGATGATAACGTTCGAAAATTTCATCTCGAAACATTGTATGTCTTAAGTGCATATAATGTGCTACAATATGAGGATTATCAATTACATTTTTGATGTCACCATTTCCTTACTTCCCCTCGGATCTCTAGGACATGTACTCGGCATTAATTTATGTAAATCTGGCCATTGCATATCCGCCACACTTAATGTAAAGAATATTGTAGGACTCCCAATTTTTTGATCCATGTCTCGATAGCTCCAAAGACGACACTTATTCCAATATACATGTGTGCCTCTTAGTACAATGCCAAGTCGCATCAATCTTTCTCCAATTCATGAATCTGGGAATATTTTGTAAATGTTCTCGTAACTCCTCCATTTTTTGTTGGTAAATCTGTCATATTTTTCTTCACAAATACCTGCAGTACAAAGCTTGAGCAAGATGTCTCATGATGATATTGAGTAAAAGGTATCTAAATCGTGGGTGTCTTCCAAACTTGTTATCACGATATCGAAGAAGATGCTTTACATACTCATGAAGATGGACATGTCTCTCACGTGCTTGCAACCAATCTACTTCACCTTTTGAGCACATTGATGGAAATGCCATATCAAATAATCCCACAGAGGTTATACTCATTGATTGGAGATGAGCCAATTCCAGTGCCAACTAAGCACTTCCTCCGTATTAGGTTGTTCCTCTCTATTAGGGTTGTTTACCCAGCTTTCGAATAATATCAATCTCTCGTGTAGCATTTGGAAGCTTTGATGCAAATGAAGTTGTATGTAAGCCATCTAATGCATCGTCAATCCTTGGAACCCCTTCCAATATTGCAAATTCAGGTGTCACTATCTTTCTCTAGCAAAGTAATAGCATTAATCATATGTGATACATCTCGTTGCAATTTCAGTATTTCTTGAAGTGCATCATTATCAACTTGAACTCCACGATAATATGGATCATTATGAATCTTATAGTGTAATGCATCTAATATAATTTATTTCCCATGACAGAAAATCATAACTTGATCCCTCTCGCACCTTTTTTTCCGCACAACAATTATCAAATCCAAGTCTTTAATATGTCGAGGTAACTTCATGGCAAGATTGCTAACCTCTTGTGGAAAACTAATGGTGTGTCCTCTATATTTGTATTGTCCACCTATTGAGTGCATAACCCGCAGAAAATTGGACTTGTACGTGCTATCAACATCTCTTTCGACTTGTCTAAGCTCCGCAACAACATTAGGTTGTTCTCCTAGATTCATATGGTTATCGGCTGAAAATCTATGATGACTTCCTTCTTGTTTATATCTCATGCACATTGTACCTATGTTCGTCGTATGTACTTGAATTCTAGAATATGACTCTTCACACACATGACATATTTGAACATCGATCCCAATCGATCAATCCTGTCACGAAATTTTCGATGTGAAATATTCATATCAAAAAAACTTTCATGTTGATGTTGGGAATCAATATGTTTTAAACATGTTTCTTTCATAGGATTTTCCTCTTCATCCTATACCATGTATGAGTTGTTCAGATATTGTTTTCTTTGTCGATATGATCTTTTTTTGTTCACTTTTCCATTTTCTCTGTTCTTCTTGTTTTTCAAGTGTTATTTCCTTTGGGTTATCTTGTTCATTTCCTCTTTGTTCTGCATTTTCTTCTATTATTTGTTGTATCTTTCTTTTTTGATATTCTCTTTAATATTATCTTTTGTGTGCTCTTCTCTCTTCTTGTTGTTCTATAGTTGAAATTTCTTGTGCCTTTATTTTTCGATATTCTCGTGCTTTTTCATTATGCTTTATCCTTTGTTCTTCATGTTCTTCAACTTTCATTTCTAATTTCTTTCTATGTCGATAATTTTTTTTGATATTCTCTTTGACATGCTCTTCTCTCTTCTTGTTGTTCTCAGTTTTCATTTCTCGCTCCTTTCTTTGTCGATATGTTCTTGCATATTCTCTTTGATATGTTCTATGTGTTTCTCTTTGTTCTTCACTTTTCTCCTTTCTTTGATCTTCTCTTTGTTCGTCACACATTTTTTCAAATTTATTTTCCTCCAACTCATTATTATGAGAATACAT
Source organism: Pinus albicaulis (assembly GCA_034641835.2). NCBI lineage: Eukaryota > Viridiplantae > Streptophyta > Pinopsida > Pinales > Pinaceae > Pinus > Pinus albicaulis. Next base: position 252,907,056 of record CM076569.1, read on the forward strand.
GGTTGTTTGAATTACTGCAACACAAATATCAATGCACAAATCAATTTTGGTCAATAGCAAGTTCATTGCATATGCACCCAGGCCTCATTTTTAGTGCATTCCAACACAATTTTTTATGCCTAAGGGTGCGTTACTCTCTCTAGAAAAATAATTTACCCTAAGGGGCCCAAATCCCTAAAAATTTGAAATGAAATGACTATTGAAAGCAATATGGGGTCCATGGCACCAACTTGGATCAAACGGCGATGAAACCCATCCACAAAATCGATCGCAATCAACAACTCGAAGTTCAGGGGGCAAAAACAGGGTTTAGAGCTCCAAAATGAAAATGGTGACTTTCAAATGGTAAAAATGAATAGTAAAAATCTTTTAATTAGTCATTTAATTATTTGAAAATCATATTTATTGCCGTGACTACAATTTTATTCATTTTTTATCATGAAACATGTATTTTTAATACATTTGATGTTGTTCTGAATAGGTTTGCAAATTATGAGAAGATTAATCGTGCACATTTATTTCAAGAATGATTTGACCACAAAGCATACTTTTATCCTTATTTTTAGAGCTTTGATAAAAATGAAAGAGGACTTGAAGCACTTTTATCTCCTTTTTCGATCTTTGATAACAACGAAAATGGAACCCCTCATGTCTTCTTTTAGCTCTTTTAGACTCGATAATATGAAAATATTTTTGAGCACTTGTCTTTTTGAGCTCGTAAAAGTTAATGAATTGATATCTACTTGGTATAAGTTTGACCCTTTTCCCGTACTAAGACAGATTATTCACTGAAAAAAGGAATGCCTTAGTCGAACATGACTAGGAGGTTCTCTCGTATATTATTTTACACTTTCTCGGATCCGATCGACAACTTTACGAAAAAATTACCTATGGAGTTTTATTTTTTCCTCTTTTTCAAACTCTCTAAATATGAAAAAGGACCTTTTTGTCACTGTCATTAGGCTCGTTAAAACATAAAATAGCGACGGGTCTTTTCGATCATGGCAAGAATCGAGTTTCGTTCATCGCTAGACTCGTTAAATTATTAAATAGCGATACATTATTCACCCCGAAGGGTTGAATTATAGATCAAGAATATGTTATCTTCCTCAATCTTGTTAAAAAAATAAAGAGGTATTGGTCGACAAATGACCGAGGAAAATTTGGGAAAGTGAATTTTTTTTACCGTAGTAGGTCGCTCTTGAGCATGACACTTCACTCCATCATCGCGACTGTTTGGGTTGGGTAATATTCTCTATGGTTCATTAATACCTATGGCTCATCATACCTTCAGTTCGGTTTTGGGTCAATGCCGCCAACCTATCTCGGGTGTCATCGATATGTTCAAGAGAAGTCATCTAGTGAATACTCATCTTCTATAATACTCATAAACCTTCATTCTCATGACAGTCATCCCCGAAAATTGCTATATGAAGTCACATTTTGTCTCTCGAAATTAGTAACTCCCATTTCGCAATAAAGTAACTTCCTATCGACGTCAAATCATCATCCAGAAGTTTACTTAGAAACATCATCTTCTAGTACCATGAGGCAAACGATCGACAAGATCCTTGCTTTCGAACTTTTGACAGAAATATTTTGTTTGTGCGTTTGAAATTATGTTATCACACCCTAAATTTTCAAAATCATAACTTGAAATGTGTCAAGTTTGTATTTAGATTGGTTAAAGCATACCATCATGAAATGATAAATTTCATGATTAGTATAAGCTTCTATGATTTTTTGAGTCGTTAGGGGAATGATCTCAAGTCATATCAAAGGAAAAAATATGAAATAGGTACTTTTAAATCAACCCAATATCTCAAATCCGGCCCACATGTCAAAAAAATTCTCAATCGACATTGCGGAAAACACCTAGTAATTTTGTAGCAAAACTAACACTTGTAAGGCTAAATGCACTATGAAAGCGTGTCATCCTATCACGGTTTTCTCGCATAATGATGAGTTGTTAAACTTTTGAGGGTTTCGAGATCATCGTCGTCGAATAGGCTTATCATTGAAAGTCTTAGGCATGTTTTGGCATCAACCACCATTTTCTTAATAAATCTCATCTCATTTTTTTAAAATCAATCCTTCATTCCTCACGCCTTATTTTCCACTCTTGTAAGATGCTACCAAAGAAGCTTGTCGTCATTTTCATTTCCCTTTAGAAACCCTCTTTCATGTCGGTCCTATTTTACCATAAAAGCTCATTGTCATTAAAGGCTTTTACTCGAACAGTGTAAATATCTAGAGAAGGCCATCGCTGCAAAAACAAGAAGAAATGGCTACACCAAAGAAAGGAAATAAAGGAGGCCTACTATTCATGTACATACCTACAAGTCCAAGATTAAGCATGGAAGATCCAAATTTCGTAGAAATTCTTACAAGAGAAGGCTACATTCGGCTCATGTCAAAAGTTGCAAGGTCATTAGAAACATCTATCACAAGACTTTTTACTCAATTTCAAAGGAACATCTACAAAGGTTGGATTTCTTTATGTGCCAGTTTCGTCTGAGAGCATTTCTCAAGAAACAGGGATCCCTAGGATGGGAGAAGAATTGTTTAAAGCTACAAAGTTTTATTTAAAGAGTTGTGATGATTATCTAAAGCCTGAACATGTAGGGATAAATATGACTATAGGGATTCCTAGAACTTGCCTTAAAGATAACTACTCTAATTTATTGGCAGTCATACAGAAATACTTTTACTCTATGAAGGAAGATTTTGTAAAATCTACATGTATCACTTCAAGTTGTTGCTTAATTTTATGGGAAAAAAATTTTGATAGATATTCCTTTTTACCTTTTCAAAAGGCTTGGAAAAATGGCAGATAAAGTGCAAGGTAGACTCGAAAGAAGCAAAACTTCCATCTTTCACCATGGATTGATGAAATTACTAGTATTGGAATAATTAAACAAACTAGACGTACATTGGGCATATTTCTTGTTTATGAATGGGTATGAAAATGGATGTTTTATCCCCAAGGAAAGCCTCTAAACTCAAAACTCTTTCTCCTAGGCAAGAGCTGAATACTACTACAAAAGTAGAAGAGAATCAACAAGAAGGTTTAAAAAGCTACGAGTAAAGACGTGGAGGTAGAAGCTAATTTTATCCAAGAGGCGGCACCACATCAACCAACTAATAAGCATGCTAAAAAAAACATGTCATAAATAGCAAGAATAAACCTACATCTAAAAGGTCTAAAGGAAGCACAAAAGGAAACTATTGGAGGTAAAGGCAGAGCTTGAAGACATATTTTAGGCTATAGACATTGCAAAAACCCCCGTAGTGAAAGCAACCGAGGTAGAAGGATCCAAGATTAAAGGGAAGGGGCTTATGGCCAAGAAATTATATTTTTCATCGCGAGGATTCAGAGTTTTTTTTTAAACCTAGAAAGCCTTTTACTAGATCACAAATTTCCCGAGACTCTCACGCTTGGAAATAAGCAGAGAGGCAAGATAAAGAAAAAAGGGAAGCAGGCAAGAAGTCATAGTTATATCTCCTACTCGAGACAGAGGTTACTAAAGAAAAGAAAGGTCAATCTAAAATAAATATTCATAAGGAGTCCGAGGCATATTTTTCGAAAGGGATAGTTTAAAGATAAGGAAGAAACAAATCAAACAAGAGAAAGGGAAAGGAAAAAAAATCATAGAGCAAACCGAAAAAAGTGTTTCTTGAAGAATAGTTAAAAGCAGACTAGGGAAGAGTTTTCTAAAACAGAGAAAGAGCTGGAAAGATACAAGAAATATACAAAAATGATATATGAGGTGGAAAAGAGAATGATTAGGTTACTCATTTTGAAAAACCCATTGGAAAGGTCAAAAAAATTGTTGAAGAAATCACAACCTTTACGCATCATGATGACACACACAAGGCATAGGAATTTATGGCTATAGCAGAGAGTAAAAGTCTTCAGAGACAAATCAAAGAGTTGAAAGTAAATATGGAGATGATGAAGATAGAATTAGAGAAGAAAGGTTTGGAAAGAGGAGCTATGGAAAAAACTATTGAAGTTTCTCATGAAGAAATTGCTCGTAAATAAGAAGGTAACAATGAATAATAGACCTTTTTTTGTGTTATATTATCATACTTTACATGAAGGTATATTCATGGATATTTTAAGAGCTCAGATCCTAAATTTTGTCAAGTCTTTGAGTAATTAGGCAATTCCAGAGTGCATGCAGGCTTGAAGCCCAATTTTTTGCTATGGAATTTCCGAAAAATTTTCTTTTTTGGTTTTAAGGCACCTAAACCGATAGGGGTTGTCGAACTTTGAGGCTTGTATTTAAATTTTTTTTATCACTTAACACCCTCCAATGGTCAAGAATAGCAGAATATTATGTCGGATGACCTTTTTGATTTTTTCTACGAAATTCGCTATGAAAGTAGCTCAAAACTCGTTTTGACAACAAGGTCAACTTTTTGGAAGAAGGTGATCGGTAAATGACTATTTAAAATTTGTTCTCCATAAGGAATGATAAAGAGTATCGAGGGCAATGATAAAGGGTATCGATTAGAGTATTTCTTAGTGAAGATATTTTGTTATGGATACAGTTCAAGATACTACTCACTATGCTACCATATCATCAAACTCGATAGCTTACTTAACAAAGAGCGTAGGCGAGCTTTCATGAAGACAGATCGGAGTATTAATGTTTTGCTTATGAAGGGTTGGAAATATGATCGTGGAAGACTATTTTATTGTAAATCTTTGTGAGTTTCGATATATACAATAACAATACAACTTTTTCTTCACTCGATATTCTTATTATATTTCAATGAGTTTATGTCCTATCTTTTGAAATGTTTTTCTTCCAATGTCTTAATGCTTATTACTCGTAATTCCCGATTGTTCATGCTCTCGCTTCCTTTAAGTATTAAGCTATGGTGAATTGATTATTTTACTTTCCATACCTTGATGTCCCATTACTCGTAATTCATGTGTCACATGTTCGACTTCCTTTGAACCTCAAATTATTGGGATTTTCCAAAATGTGTTATTATTTCCATGAAATATAAACAAGCCTCAACTTCCACAAGGAAAGCCTTTGTCATCTTTATCCCCCGTCACTCAATCCTTAACCTAATGGTAGCAAGCCTTCATATTTTCAACCTGTAAACATATAAAAACAATACATAAATCATAGAGTTAGCCATCTATTTTTATCATTAACCAATATCATAAACCCCCTTGAGAGAGCCCTCTTCGACTAAAGAGGCTAAGCTTCAGTTAGAAGTGGTTTTAAATAGTTACACTGAAGTTGTCTGATCAGTAGCCAATCGGGTACGATTTTGGTGATAACATATTAGATCATCTATTCATGCCTTACGAAATGTACTACAATGCCTTTGAAATACATTAACTTCAATGGTGGTTCTCTCGCATTTGTTAACAAATCACATGATCGTCGGTAATCAAACGATGTATTACCATGTTCAGCTACAAATCATATATTCGCATGGCTATACTTGTACCTAAACGATCGAGTGAATGAGATAAGAAGACACCGTAGCTAGTTTCACCATCCGGGCTACAATTTCATGATTTTTGTACAAATCATTTTTTACGGTGACCTTACATATAGATCGTCATCCAAACATGGGCCTATATCTATAGGCATTTCTATATCGGGCAACATTCAAATGTAAACAACTTTCTCGCACAATGTACATGTTATTAGATAGTTTATGTGTCAGCATGGGAATGCCTTCCTCGGATATTTGTGATCAAGAGGATATATCATGATGTAATTTATTGTAATATCGATGTAGGTCGCCACTCCTCTTCAATGCCAACCCATCACATCATAAAGCATCTCATTCAAAAAAATATTGTTATTATTCTTACTTCATGCTTTAGGGGGCAAAGTTGTTATAGTTAAATTTGGGCATCATTCCCAATGACCTAGTAAAAACTGGACATCATCCCTAGGGCCAATGAAATAGGGTCTATCATCCCCTATCATTTCAGTTGCTACATGCCCTAAGACAAGAAAAAACCATCCATGACTTCCATTGCAAGGTTTCCAAGGTTTGAAGTATATGTTATATCACTTATGATCTCACCAATGCAGCCTCTCAAGGGACTAATTTCTTTTCATATGCAGCTATCTCCATTCAAGGGGTGTTCTGTAAAGCACTTCTCGACATTCAAGAGTGAGTTGGAGAAATGGGAGCAAAAATTCTCATTGTTCCTGGAATCTCCACATGGCAGTGCCTTCTAGAAGAGTCGATATGTGTCAAACTTTGAATCCATGTGTTCGTATAACACCTATGAGCTTGGGAAAATGTGTTTCCTATTATTAGAAAGTCACTGATTGAGAAACTACCATCGGTTTCCCTATAAATTGAGCACAGATTCTAGTGTTAGGGGAAGGAAGAAATTTAGTAAATAAACGTTGTTGGATTCTCAATTTAGAGAGTGATAGGAGTGATATGTCATTGGTGAGATTTTTATTGTGATGATGTTGAGATGATGTTGGAGCTATTGACATCAAATCGATAGCTTGGTTGTAACCTCCCCTTCTATCCATTAATAAAGATTATCTGCTCATTTTCCCATATATGTATCTGTTTATGTTTCTACTTTTCATATGATGGATTCTTAACTAATATATATGTTTCATGTTTAATCGCTTTAACTAATTAAGATAAGTAGGCCTCTTTATATTGCAATCTCTTTGTTGTTTAGTGTTTATACTTGACAGGAACTAGTCTCGTCGATCAAAGTTGGATTGGAAGCTACAACAAAAGTGACAGTAGGAGAATAGGAAACGCTTGGATCACAAGTCAGCTCCTCTATCTTTCTCGTGTGTCTATTTACTCTTATAGAAAGTATCTAAAAAGTATTTTATTTGTTGTTCTAAATGCATATCACCACATTTAGGGAACATGTTTTATCCATAATTAATAATTTCTACATAACCATCAAGAAACACCTTTCCGCACATCATCGGGTGAGTGAAAAACTTTCATTTTTTTGGGGCACTCGCTCGTGTTTTGTATAAACCAAACCCTATTAATTCATTCTTTTCGGGTAAGTGTACAAAGACCGCAAACGGTGCACTATGTCCCCCCATTCACCCATCCATTTTTTTTCTCCCATGGTAGTAGTCCCCCTGGTCACCCTTGGTTGGAGTATCACACCCTCAAACATAAGAAACCATGACATTCATAACCAATATATACCCACCCCGGACATCCTACCGACTCTCGGGATACCCCCCATCATAAATAGTTATGACTGTCGCCAAGCTGCTTTTTATACTTTGACCTTGGGCCACATAATCTCCATTATTTTTTAGTCACCCCTTGCCATAATGCCTATGTTAAACCTATCACATCGAGGATCCTTATCAAACATGTATATTATTTGTAATGCAACTCTTTATTTCGATGAATTTCCATTTAAGGTAAAGTTGAAGGACTTTTGAACTCAAAAAGTACAAGCTTCCTAAAACTTCAAATAAGATTTATTTTTTCATCAAGAAAACAATTTAATTTCCAAGCATGACCAATGTCTCTTTTGTGATCAAACATTTCATTGATTATAAAGCCAAAAAAGCTACAATTTTGATGAACAAACAATTTTCAAAAGAAAGAAACTTCTAAAAACCCTAAAAAAGTATAGAAAAAAATCAAAGAAATAAAATTTATAATTATCAATCCTAACTAAGATACCTATGAGTGTATTTTAATGATTTCACTTAGTTGTAAGAAAAACTAAAAATTGTTTCCACTTGAACTAGTAGAAATGAAATCATGAAAGACTAGTTTGAGACAAATCACACTTCAGTTGATCTAGAAGCTTTTCCTTTTTTTCAATCATGTAAGAAAAAAATACTCAAATAGTAAGGTCGGGTAATAATATTGGTGGCTCAAGAAGACAATAATAGAAAACCAAGTGATATTTTCCAAATGAATCTATCTTCCAAAAAATAGCAATAGCAAACCAAGACAAACCCTAACCTAATTATGTAAAAATGATGATTTATAAAACAAGATTGTAAGGTGTTAAGGAGGAGTTAATAGAAAGACTCTGATAGCTTGTATACATCAAGTTAAACTTTAAAAAAAATGGTTATGTCACTTTGGAAGAGAAAATATTCATTTTTTTCAAAATTTTCCCAAAGGTGCGCAACTTCTTAGTGCAAACCAATGCGCATGCGCACCGAACTATACTCGGAAATTTGTGCAGAGGTGCCGCTATGTTTTGCATAGAAAACCATGCAGGGGAAGAGAAAATTTAGAAGAAATAAATTTAATTCTTTCTAACTCAGATAATCTAGGATTTCATATACCCAACCACACTTACAAAATTTAAACTAGGAAAGCTACAATGTCAAACCAAATAGAACAAAAGAAAACTAAACTTGTCTTCCCGAGTGGATTCACCAATTTGTTTTGTGGATTAATCCCTCTTGCGAACAACATTGATCTCCCTAGTACCCCAAAACAAACAAGCATTTGAATGCCCCTTTCTCTAAACTATTTTCATTTTAGATTATTATAACTTAGAAATGAGGATGTTATTCTCCTACCTTTCAATCAAGACGTTTGATGTACCATTTTACCTTTCACTCCAAACCAATCCTTCAATGCTAAGATGAACTTGCAATCACAAAAAAATGCAAAGGATCAAAGCACCTGCAGATATATAATAATCATAAATACTAGTTCAACTTAGTGTTCAAGAAATCTAAGTATTGACGCCAATTCAATGAATTTAGAAACAAGAAAAAAGAGAAAAAGAGATCCCTAAGTATTATCAGAAAATAAAAAAAGAGATAACTTACAACGTGAGCCTTGATATTGTACATATTTCTCCCATGTGTCCGCACAATCATTTTTCTTTGGTTTGACAATCCTCGTCTCTCTAGAATTACTAGCATGAATTCTTGTGCATAAAGGTGTGATCTTCAATGTACAATGAGAACTTTCTAATTAAAAATATACTATGAACTCACCAAAGTATGAGTACCTACTCAAATCAGTATCTACATCGTACCCTCAAACCCTAAAACTTCAGCTCAAATTATAGAGTGGTTAAGGAAGTTTTAGATTCATGAAGAAAGGGATGAGATCCTCCCGTTATGACCAAATTGAGTCTCGTTGGGCTACTGCAATGGTGAACTTGGAGTAACTATTTCAAACCATCTTTTGACTAAAGATTAGCCTCATCACTATGAGAGGGATCTCTCAACCTATCAAATGGTTTGTAATGAAAACTCTATTATATGGCTAACTCTATGATAATGACTTGATTGTGATATGATTGCAGGGTGGAAAATGTAGAAGGTTTACTACCATTGGGCTTATGGAGTCGTTATTAGGAACTCGATAACAATGGCTCTCCTTATGGAAGTTGAGGCATGTAGATATTTAAATGAAAGGACAACACACACAAAATTTACTCAATAGATAAATGTTCAAAGGAAACGAGAGCATGAGAAACATGAATTTCGAGTAATGAACATTAATATATTAAAATGCAGGATATTGAGGAAGATATACAATAGTTTAATGCTTAAAGGAAGTCGTAGCATGAGAAGCACACATTACGAGTATTCAAACATTAATATATTGAAATAAAGTAGCAATATACATAAGACAAGCTTCATAAAAACATATAATGAATCTCGAGTGAAAGAGAAATCCCACAACGACTGTCTATTACCGATCGTAAAAATTTACAATAGTAGTAGTCACAAGTAACATCTTCCAACCCTTTCTAACTCTAAAACTATCTAATTTATAGAGTGAGGACTCATACAAATGTTTTTTCCACCTTTCTAGCTTCGAATTCCCACCTCAAAGACCTATTTCAAAAATGATTCAACTTCAACCAACTAATTTTCCGAGTGTACTAGAGTGATGATTTGTCATTATTCCATGTGGCCGTTGAGTCGGATCTCCCTCTAAGTCGAATTTTACAATTTTTTTCACAAGTCCGGTCAATGAAAATTCTAAAAAACAGGTTTCCATGATGAGTATATAATTTCCAAACCTTGATGGATTTGCAAAAAAATGAGAGAGGTTTTTTGTAGACTGCCCCATGCCGAAGAAAAAAACTCTTTCATATTTCCAAAATACATTTTTATTTGGTCTAAAATCAAACTTTAAGTTGAGAACTAAAACAATCATGTACAGTAAATTTTCGTAGCGTAGTTTAGTAGCAACTTTTTGTAGCGCCTCTGTTTTAAACATTTTTTTCCAATCAACTTGAATTTATGCTACCATGAACCTTTAAAAAATGTTAGGAGGGCTTCATGAAACATGTCTTCCTACTTTTAAAGAGCTACGCCATCACACATGATAATGCCTCCATGATGAATTGATGAGTTGCATAACTTTGTCGAAGACCAAACTTGGAAAAGAAAAATTCCTCTAACTATATTTGACCTTTACATGTGGCTATATGACCTTTTAAAACACTTTCAAGATAAAAAAAATACAACCCAAATCTCCTTTCTGCAAAAACAAAGTGTCATTAGGCAGCTTCATCAAGAGTTTTAGTAGCATGGGAAAAATGGCTTTTCCATCAATCTTCTTTACTTCTTTGTTGTTCTAACACCTTCATTATGTCATGATACCTTGAAAAACATCGATCTCCCCCCATAAAACATGCAAAAACTGGATTTTAAAGCAAAAAATCACCTACAAGAATTTTTGTAGCGTTTTTTTCGGCTTCAAGCCTCGAAGCACGCTAGGAAATTTCCTAAAAAAATGCAGAATTTGGGTTTAGAAATGAACTCATATTTCCGAGTCCTTGATAGATTTTTCAAAACTGGAGGAGCTTTTTGTATATCAATACGTTTTTTAAGAAAAAACTCTCTTGTTTTTTTAGATACCAGCCTTCAACTATCAAGAATCTCGCATTTCAAAAACATGTATAAAGCAGAAAAATTCTATTTTTTTTGAAAATAGGTCCGAAATATATCCCCTGTATCTCCTAATTTGTAGCACTTTTTGAGAAAAGTAAAAGAGGTTAATGTTATTTGATACGTTATTGACAATAACCTCTCTCAGTTCTTAAAATACATCTTTGTTTGCCTAGAAATTTCCCTTGAAGTTGAATACTCAAAAGTCAAAAAATAGAGAAATCCTCATATTCGCTACAAAATTATTAGGTGTTTTCATAGCATTTTCTGTTGTTTTCCTATGTAAGACGCTACTGAAAATTTGAAAAATTGGTAGATTCATCCTTTTGAGTTTGAATTCATGGGGAATGACAACTGACATGGTATGGGACTCATTTGACATGAAATGGCATAAATGAAGGTGATGTCAAAACGTAGTATAGGCTTAAAAATGCAATTTTTTTCCCATACCACCATGAAATGGCTTAGGAGACCTTATCCATTTGGTTAGTGACCTATATGACCCTATCAAGAAATGTTTAACAATTTAATGTGTGTTAACACCTCAAATGAATGGAGTTTTAGCCAAGGGATAAGCTCCATGAGTAGAAGGATATATCTCGAATTGACGCGACTCTAGAGGCTTCAAGTCGGGAGAATATTCGACCAAATAGACTTATAGAAGTAAAATTTTCGTGTTTACTTCCTTTTTATGGGGGTGCGTAGTTTTTTGGCGGCGAATAGAGCGGCGATCGCCATGACCTAATAGAAGAAGTATCGTCGCATGTGCAGTAATGGTCATAAAAAGCGCACGAGTAATATTTTAAAGGTTTTAAACAACTTTTCTCGAGTTTCCAAGACTTGGTTCAAGTAACATGAGTATTTTTTACCTCTAAGGGAGCATAATATGGATGATGATAGAGCCATAATGACAATCAAATGTCATGGTGACAAAATGACGTCTAACACTTTGATCATAGACTCCGAAGTGGTTGGACATGTTCCTACAAAGGCACAAATTTTTCACCCGAATAATTGGAGAAGCTACCACATGATTTGATTCTTGAAAAGAAGACTAGGACTTCATGATGTCTGAGGCATGTAGTACCTTTTGTATTGGTTTCAAGGAAGTAAGGCTCGTTGGATTGAAAAAGAGAAAGTGAGAGAGGAATTCCCTCACTTCGAAATTAACTAATAAATTTTTTTGGTGACCCAAAATCTCATTAGTTGGTTGGAATGATTAAGGTGGCTCCGTAAATGCTCGGAATTCATAAGTGGCTTTGGAAAAGCTTAAAAAATAGAAATTCACTAGATTGAAGTGGAACTAGAGGGTTAGATTGAATATCTTGTTGCAAGATTTCAAATGACACGAATGACACCTCAATCCAAGTTCGTATATCAAAGTTATGGAAAGTCAAATTTTGGAAAACTAGGTCTAGTGGTAGCCATTGAGGAGGCAACAATTTGGAACTTATCCACACAAGGATTTTGACCACAGGAATGAGATAATTTGTCACCTATTTAATTTTATGGTTGACCCCAAATTTGGCTGATGACTTTTTTAACCACTTATATATATATATATATATATATATATATATATATATATATATATATATATATATATATATATATATATATATACATATATATATATATATATAAACATATATGTAGGTGTGAGACTCACGTGATGTACATACCCAGTACCGTCGCCTGTACCTCGTCTACCGCCACGGTATGCTAACCACTATGCGGATCCAACAGATTTGAACCCGCTTGACCCGGTGGGCTAACTCCATCCATTGAAGCATCACCCATCAATGTGTGGGGCCTTTCCTCAAAGGCCCCTTTGTGAGGGTGGTGCAATCCTTCCCATGTCATCAAGGCACCGCACACACCCACCTCCAAAGGTCTACTATAAAGCAAGGGCTGGAAGCTTCCTCCCTAGCTCTCATCCACCCAAGTATCGATTGAATTCGAGTCCTCATGTAATAATGCACATCATCAATCTCCTCGTGATTACATCCAATATTTCCAAGCTTCTCCTTGTCAATTGAAAATAATATATGCTTATAGCATATCTTCAATATTCCACAATTCCAACTGGTCTTTACCTACATAATCCTTTCTTGTCCCGCATTAGGAGAAGAAATTAGGCCTCCCCTCTCCACAACATCATTGTCGTGGAGATATCTAATAGAAATCTCAATCGCATGTCTAAGAAGCAAAGTCAACCTTCCACCTCCATCCTTCTTTTTATTTCATTTCTCTTGCAACAAGGTGAGTCATGCACTTCGTTGAATCTTTAATTAAACCCGAGAGTGAATCAGCTTTAATACATACATAAGCTTTTTTAAAATTTTCACCAGAAATTATTTATAGCTAAATATGTTAACAGTCTTATTTGCGACCAATATTAATTAAATGTGACACCATACTTATGTTGAGAGCAACAAGCAAATTAGCTGATTGAAATAATCACATCAACACATAAGAAGCACACATAGAGACAAAGCAGATGTAAGTGGAAACCCATAAAGGGATAAAACCACATCTTATTATTGTTGTGATGCGAAGGCAAGCTCCAACTACCTCTCACAACTATTTTTTCTGCGCACCATACCTACAGGGAGGCTCCTACCTCAATTCCCGCAAGCTACAACTTGCAAGGAAGCACCAACTCCCTTCAATTTTCTCTGTGCACCAACCCTACTGTGAGGCTCCAACCTCGCTCACTACAATCGATGACCTATCTAGCTCAGCAACATGATACGTAAGCTCCAACTTCCTCAATTTATCAAATTGAATGTTTGCTGATTTACTTCGCATATCACTTCCGTTATGTAGCTTCTCTTCTCGCTCTTCTTCTCTTAATCTTCTCTCGCTTTATTCTTCTTAACTCAAAATTCTCTATATTTGCTCTCTCTCTCACTTTTGAGCTTATCAAATTGATATTATATATAGAAATTCTCACATGATCTGCTTTGTATTTCACAAGGAATTTGGAGTGAACAATCATGACTCTTTAGCTTATGTCTTCTTATTCCTTTTTCCAACTCATTTTAGAATTACTACAATATGTACAAATTTCCATGCTATAGTGGGATTTTGTCTTTTCCTTAGGATACTTGCCTTTGCATCACGATACAATAAAAATAATTACATCATTTACATTCACATTTTTTAATTACACATTTCAATTTCACTCATCTCCTTTTTCCCGGATTTTGGCTTTAATGGGATTTGTCTTTTTCTCGCTGTTGTTAAGAACTCCGTTCGCATACACTTTGTTCACCGTCATCCGTATATTCCCTATTTTACGTGCTTATTCACCCTGTCCAACTCATTCCCGTACCTATTCCCGTTCACCGAACTTTCATCTCTCGCATGCTCTCCTCTTCTTTTTTATTTTTTCATAATTGCATTCAAGTTTCATGCCCAATCATTTCCCAAGTCCGAGCAATCTCACAATCTCTCGCTTTTTTCTACACTCACAGCTCCAATGCTTAAATCTAAAGTGCTTATAAATCAACCATATTCCCAGTTGCTTTTCAATATTTCACTGAACTGCTGTTGGAATATAATTTCCAACTCGCTTGATAACCAATGCACCGGCGACAATAGATTTGAACAACACAGTAGTTAAAGTGGAAGCACGTCGGCATGAAGATCATTGTTCGATAGGTAATCAATGGAGAGCGGGAGTATAAACCGTCCTGAAGTTAACGAGAGGGAACCCCCATCGTTGACCTGTTGATCGGGAGTTGACCCAAAATCAACGGTCATTATTTACCGCGGGGTTTCACCCCGACGGTTGTGTACGAGCAGTAACTGAACCCCCGCAACCACCGTTGTGTGGTGTCTCTGCCCGCGCACCACCAAATCACCACCGCCGCGAAAATTTTCCACTTCTTTCTTAACCCACGCGCCCATCCGACGGCTTCGTATTACGTCGCTCCCCGATCCAACATATATCGCTCGATCAACATGCGCAAACAATAATGTGCGATGGCACTCCGTACTTGGGTTATCCTCCGCACACCTTGGTTAAACTCTAGGCAAGTCCGATGCACGATCACCATCTGATGGCCCTCTTCCGTATCAACGACTCTCATGTCAATTTTGCTCCGGGTCCTAGTACGAAAGTTAATGTGTGAAGGCGCACGTTAAACGGTGGTCTTATCTGTTCATCCAGGGGACACGCGTCGTATCAATCAGCTGGAATCGCCGCCAATTCGAGAATACCGCCTTCCGTATAATAGTGGTGCGATGAATACCACCGTTCACTTTAAACTTCCGTTACGATTCATTCGGCTCTTAGTTCCACTTCTCCCTATGCTCCAGGTTCCGGTCCTCCATGATTTCAATATATATATATATATATATAACTTTTCATCACATTTCAAATATATATATTCTTTGTTACAACCGTGGTTCCGCTCCATTCAATTATATATATATATTTTTTGACTATGGTTCCGTTATACTCCGATGCGCAGTTCCATCATTCATAACCCCTGTGGCTATGTGTACAAGTAATCATCCCCACAGCAGCCTATTCACATTGGTTCATAGAGCTCATTACAATCTAGGTATGTACAATTTAAAACACCACATTGACCGAAGTCGAGTTCTTCAACTAAATACGAGAGCATTTGAATATAAACTCCGAAAATTAATTTATATTTTTGTGTAACGCCCGCCGTATAAAATATTCTTGGATTTATATATATATATATATATATACATATTCTTGAATAACAATGGTTTCTCTACAATAACAAAGTCGTGGCTCGCCTCTTCCGCTTCAGTCACTCGCCTCCGCTCGCTCGTCGTGATAATGGCTCTATCTCCATATTTTCTTCCTCTCGCCTCTACCTTTCTCCTTAATATTCATTTCCTCTTTGTTGCCTCCATTGTCCGTCTTTGTCTCCTTGTAATTGTTCCCGTCTCTAAATTTGCTACCTCCTTTGCCATCAATGACAACATTTCCAACAAAGTCTCCCCCTTTTGGCATTGATGGAAATACATTTTTTCTATTTGCATCGCTCTTTCTCTTGTTGCTTGCTCTTCCTCCCCCTTTGACACCAATGGAAAAGGGTTTGCTTTATGCATTTCCTCTCTCAAAGTTATGTTTAGGCCCTCTTCTGCACACTTTGTACCATGCCGCTCCATAGTGATGTATAAGACTTTTTGAGAGAACACTTTGAGGATTATCGAATTTGAATATACACTCGTAAATTAATATAGTTCTTTCACTTGTATAGAGCTAAAAGTCGAGATATCAGCTTTATCTAGTCGAGATGTATAATCACTACTCATATTTTATGTTTCTGATTCTTAATATAATGTTTCGTATCACAATACCGATCCTTTTGCTCTTGACCTTTTGATGCTTGAATAATGCGGATAAATTTAGGATAATAACTTGGTGTTATTTTTGCCTTAATCCTTTTGATCCCTAAGGACGTGATTCATGCTTTCCTTAGCTGGCTTTTTCTCCCCATGAAATGATATTTTCATTTTTGCTCTCCCCCCTGAAATTGTGCTTTCTCCTTATATCATAGAGTAGCATCTCAGATACTAGCTCCTAGTTTATCTCTCAAATATTGAAATGGTTCTCTAGCAAAAGGTTTGGTAAATATATTTGTTGTATTTTCTTTTGTTGGTACATATTCCAGCTTTACTATCTTCCGAGCCACTTGTTCTCGGGAGGAAATGATGCTTGATTGGAATATGTTTAGTTTTTGAATGAAGTACATGATTTTTTAGATATACTTATAGCACTTGTATTATTACACATTTGATTGAGGTGGGTTCATCAATGCTTACCTTCATGTCTTGAAGAGTTTGCTTCATCCACATGACTTGTGTACAACATGCTTTCACATCGCTATATATTTCGCTTTAGCTATAGATAGAGAGATGGATGTTTGTTTCTTACTTAACCATGCCATCGGACTTTCTCCTAGATAGAATGCACCTCCACTTGTATCTCTTCCCTGTCATCCACATAGCGGCCCAATCCGCATCCGTGTATGATGATAAAGTGAATTTTTTGCTTTTTAGGATACCAAAGTCCATGTCGTGTTGTTCCTTGTAGATATCTCGAGTATTCTTTTTACGTCAGTAAGATGGTTTTGTTTAGGTGTTGCTTGATATCTTGCCACTAGTCCTACCGCTAGCATGATGTCCGGTCTAGATGTCGTCAAATACGACAGAGCTTCCTATCATGGATCCGTAGAGTTTTTGATCTACATCTCAGTCCCCATCATCGACACATGATCTTGCATCCCGTGATCATGGGTGTTGTCACGTATTTGCGGTCCTCCATTTTGAATTTTTTCAGCATTTCTTTTAAGTATTTTTTCTTGAGAGATGAAGGTGCCTATGTTCTTTTGTTGAATTTGTAGTCCCCAGGCAGAAACCGAGGCTCTCCAATCATAGACATTTCAAACTCTGTTTTCATCTCATCACAAACCCTTTTGCTAGTTCATCTTTGTTGCTTCCAAACATAGTGTCATCAACATAGACTACAACAATCGGGAGTTCATTTTTCATGGGATTTTTATGTATAGATTGATGTCTACTCCACCTCTCTTAAAACCCCGTTTTTGCAAATATTTATCCAATCTTGAGTACCAAGCACGAGGAGCATGTTTCATCCATATAGGGCCTTCTTCAGTCCGCATACATAGTCTTCTTTGTTTGTCAATGAGAAGCCTTCTCGGTTGTTCCATGTACACTTCTTCTTCTAGATATCCATTAAGAAAAGTAGACTTTACATCCATTTGATATACCTTGAAGTCTTGGTAGCATGCAAATGCCGTGAAAATTTCGATAGCTTCCATTCCGGCTACACGAGCAAAATGTTTCTTCATAATCAAGTCCTTCAATTTGTGAGTACCCTTTGCGACACTGTACTGGCTTTATTCTCGATTACTTGTCCTTGCCGCTTCTTCAAATTTCTTTGGCTCTATTTGTGACAACATGGCTATGTATACCTCTTCGGGTTTGTTCGTTAGTCGCCTTCTTGTTTGGACCCCTACTCTCTTGTCTCCAATGATCCGATCTTCGTGATGGTTCTTCCGAGTATATCTAGAGGGAGCTTTAGAACTTAGCTCTGTATCTTCTATTGTCTTGCTTGTTTCCTCATCATCTTGGATTTCTTCTTCATGGTTTTCCGATGGACTCGCGTAGTCTCGTATCTCTTGTATTGTTTGGAAGTTCTTCATCAAATCTCACATCAATTCTTTCTACTATTTTTTCGAAGAGTCTTGTTGTAGCACCTGTATCCCTTTACTTTTGGGATGCATATCCTAGAAATATCCCTTCATCTGCTCTTGCATCAAACTTCCCAAGATTTTCATCATTATTATTTATGTAACATTTGCTTCCAAAGATTCTCAAATGTTTGATTGAAGCTGGTTTCCCATGCCATAATTCATAGGAGTCTTGTCACTGCTTGGCCTTAAGTGAGCTTTATTAAGGATATGCACTACCGTATGTATCGCTTCCGCCCGAAGGTTTGAGCAATATTACTTTCATGCATCATGGCTCGGCTATTTGCTCGTATAGACCTGTTTTTGTCTCTCTCGCTACTCCATTCTACCGAGGTGTCCCTCGCAATAGTAAATTGTTGTTTTACGCCATGTTCATTGCATAGGTCCGCAAAAGTCATAATCGATGAATTCACCTCCTCCGTCCGATCTAATACATTTTAGCTTGCATCCAGTTTGATTTTCTGCTAATGCTTTGAATGTCTTAAACTTTTTCCAGAGTGTTTCCGATTTGTTCTTGAGAAAAGCAACCCATGTCATTCCGGGAGAAATCATCTATTATCAGCATGAAGTAGGATTCTCCACTTGGTGTCTTAGTTCTAGCAGGTCCACATAGGTCCATGTGCACAAGTTGGAGTGGTCTTCTTGTTGATAGCTCATATTTAGATCTAAAGGGTGTGTGAGTCTCTTTCCCCCAATTGACAAGATTTGCATATGGTATTTGAAGGCCTTTTTTATTTCTCGGGCATGTCTCTCGACAACTTTCTTCTTGCTCAATCTCATGATATGGTTGAAACCGAGGTGTCCCAATCTCCTATGCCATAACCATGACTCCTCAAGTTTGCTAAGGTGGCCTTGCTTGACCTCGACTCCCCTGTGCTTGACCCGACTACACAATCTTGTGCTCTAAAAAAGAACTTCACACCCTTTGTCACACATCTAACTCACACTCGCAAATTTTCTTTCAGGTCCATCCACAAATAGTACATCTTGGGCCTTTCCTCCGCCATTATCTATGCTGATTGAGCCTTTTTCCCTTGATCTTTCCCCGATCATCATTGCTGATATCTTTTCATCAAGAGTTATAAACTTGCTTCTATCTCCAGTCATGTGTTTAGAGTAGCCACCGTCCAAATACCACCGGCTTTTCAAGTCTTGAGTAGTTAGAGCTAGGTCACACTTATTCTCCTTCTTTTTCCATTGGAGGAATCCTTTTGTTTTATATCTTTTGTGAGATGATGAATCACTCTCTTTCAAAGGACATTTGAAAGGCATATGTCCATCTTGATTGCATATAAAGCATTTGATCATATTTTTTGCGTAATTGTGAGTATAAACAAAATTTCTTTGATTCATAAACCTCCTTGAAGTGTTGAAAATCAATCTTTGTCCATACTTTCTACATTCAATGATTTTATGGCCAAATTCTTTACAATAAAAAACAGTAACCATGGAACCTCGTTTGCATACTCGATGTGAGGTTGTCTTCTCCAGCTTTGCTTGTTTGAGGCGAGTCTCTTCACTGTTTGCATCTTTTGTAGGTTTGAATTACTCTTCCTTGTATGAAAATATGCGCAATGTGTCCCAGCTTGTGGCACACATAACAGGTGGCATTCTTTCATAGGAGGGAAGAATCTCCTTTAATGGCTTGCAAGCTTGACGTGACCTAGGAGTATATGAATCTTTTTCTATTGTCTCGAGTATTTCTTTCATTCTTTGTTATTCGAGGATTCTTCTGGCTCTATTTCCTCCTTACCTACTTCTTCTTTTGTATGCATTATTTGAGGTGCTTCATCATTCTTCTTTGCTTTTTACAAAGATAATTTTTTATGTTTTCCTTTTCTTTGCTTTTACTTGATTCTCCTTCATAGCCTATTCTAGTTTTTATCAAAGGAGATATTCGAGCATCCAAAATTTCATCCAACTTACCAGAGCTTGTTGTTTGAGATGAGTTCATATACATTTTCTCTTGAGCACTTTCTAATTTCTTCCCTCGGACATACAATTTCTTCTTCCGACCTTCTCTTGTTCTCGAGTTTTATCCCCGATTTGTTGAAGTAACATATCTTCTATCTTCTTAGCTTCTTCAAGCTTTACCTTCACCCGCATGAGGACTTATGAATTTTGTTCTTCTTTCACACATTTGAGGAGAATCTCTTTTTGTTTTCTACATTTTAGTTTGAGTCTTTCAATCTCCTGCAGAGCACTTCTTAGCTCCCCCTCAAGGTCGACTTCCCCTTCTTCTTCTTCATCTTCTAGTAAGAGTCCTTCAAGATCTTCTATGGCCATCAAGTAAAATTTCGGAGGTTCCCTCTTCCCCAAAGGATTCATCTCGATTCTTCGCATGTACTGCTGTCTTGTTGAGCATAGAAGGATTTTCTCGTCGAATTTCTTTCCTTTCCGCCGCTCTTTGATGTGTTTTTTCTCTCGATTCTTGAGCGTGATTCCTTATTTTCTTGTGAGGACACTTAGCAAACGATAATTTCCAACTCTTCCACGAGTTAAAGAATTTGAAGGGAAGTTTACCTTTGTATCTACCCGAGCCTCTATCCAGCTTTCTTGACAAATTTAGCTTCTTCTTCATAAGAGCAAGAGCATATTTCTTCTTTTTTTCTTCTTTCTTCTTCTCTATTTTAAAAGTCGATTCCCTCGTACTTGGCTTCTTCCGTGAAGCCTCATCTCATATGTTGTTAGATTTCCAAGTAGGTGGTTCATGGTCAAGGTCTCCCAATTAGTCGTTTATTTTATTGTAGATACCTTGGGATTAAACCCTGGGTGGAAGAGATCTTAGAATATTTTGTACAATTAAAGATTCTTTTATGTTTTCACCTAGAGCCTTCATGTTATTTACTATTTCGCAACCTTTAGAAAGAAGCTAGCAATGTCTTCATCATCATCCATTTTTTAAGTTTTCAACCGGGGCTCTGTAGACTTGATGTTTGGCAGTCTTTACTTTCTTGTCTCCCTCATGGATGTTCTCCGCAGTATCCCACATTTCTTTGCAGTTGTCTTTGTGCATTACTTTAATAAAATTTTCTTCACACAATCCATTTAATATGGCATTCATGGCTTTTTTCATTAGCCACAAAAATCTTGTTTTGTTTCTTTCTCTCCGTGTCGCTTGCCTTTGGGCCATATTCTAATTCCATAAAGACCCCTGTACTTTCTATTCCTACGTACATTATGTATGTCCCTCATTACGATTTTCCGTAAAGCATAATTTTCACTAGTGAAGAAAGGGGTTTTATTTGTTGAGCATCCTTCTTTACTAGCCATCCCGAGAACCTAGGATCTCCTTTCGCTGTTAGACTGGTACTAAGGAACCTTCTCGATACCAATTGTTGAATCTTTAATTAAACCGAGAGGGTGAATCGCTTTAATACATACATAAGCTTTTTTAAAATTTTCACCAAAAATTATTTATAGTTTAATATGTGAACAGTCTTATTTGGCAAACCAATATTAATTAAATGTGACACCATACTTATGTTGAGAGTAGCAAGAAATTAAGCAGATTGAAATAATCACATCAACACATAAGAATCACACATAGAGACAACGATGTAAGTGGAAACCCATAAAGGGAGAAAACCACATCTTATTATTGTTGTGATGCAAAGGCAAGCTCCAACTCCCTCTCACCACTATTTTTCGCGTAGGCACCAACCCTACGGGAGGCTCCTACCTCAATTTCCGCAAGCTACAACTTGCAAGGAAGCACTCAACTCCCTTCAATTTTCTCGCAGTGCACCAACCTACAGGAGGCTCCAACCTCAATCAGCCTACAAACTCGATAGATATCTAGCCGCAACTTGATAGGAAGCTCCAACTTCCTCAATTTATCAAATTGAATGTTTGTTGATTTACTTCAGATATGAGCTCGTTCTATAGCTTATCTTTCTTCTCTTCTTCTCTTAATCTTCTCTCGCTTTATTCTTCTATATTCTGCATTCTCTATATTTTCTCTCTCTGCACTTTTGAGCTTATCAAATTGATATTATATATAGAAATTCTCACATGATCGTTTGTATTTCACAAGGAATTTGGAGTGAACAATACCATGACTCTTTTGGCTTTTGTCTTCTTATTCCTTTTTTCCAACTCATTATAGAATTACTACAATATGTACAAATTTCCATGCTATAGTGGGATTTTTTCCTTTTCCTTAGGATACTTGCCTTTGCATCACACACAATAAAAAATAATTACATCATTTACATTCACATTTTTTAATTACACATTTCAATTTCACTCAGCTCCTTTTCTCGGGATTTTGGCTTTATTGGATTTGTCTTTTTCGCTCACACGTTAAGAGCCCTCGTTCCGCATACACTTTGTTCATCGTCATCTCGCATATTCCCCCGTTTTCTCGTGCTTATTCACTCGTCCAACTCATTCCTATACCTATTCCCTCGTTCACCGAACTTTCATCTCTCGCATGCTCTCCTCTTCTTTTTTCTTTTTTCATAATTGCATTCAAGTTTCATGCCCAATCATTTCCCAAGTCCGAGCAAATCTCACAATCTTTTTCTTTTTTTCTACACTAGCAGCTCCAATGCTTAAATCAAGTGTTAATAAATCAACCATATTCCCGACAATTTTCAATATTTCACTTAACCGTTGTTGGAATATAATTTCATCGCTTGGATAACCAGACTGACACGACAACAAATTTGAACAACACGGAGTTAAAGTGGAAGCACGTCGGCATGAATATCATCGTTCGACTGGGGTAATCAACGGAGAGCGGAGTATAAACCGTCCGAAGTTAACAAGAGGGGGAACCCCGTCGTTGACCTACTGATCGGGAGTTGACCCAAAATCAACAATCATTATTTCTGCGTGGGTTTCACCCCGATAGCTTGTGTACGAGCAGAATTGAACCCCCGCAACCACCACTATGTGGTGTTTCCCGCTCGCGCACCACCAAATCACCACCGCCGCGAAAATTTGCCACTTCTTTGTTAACCCACGCGCCCATCCGACGTGTTGGTATTACGTCGCCCGATCCAACGTATATCGCTCGATCAACATGCGCAAACAATAATGCGCGATGGCGCTCCGTACTCGGGTTATCCTCCACACACCTTGGTTAAACTCCAGTGCAAGTCCGACGCACGATCACCATCCGATGGCCCTCTTCCGCATCAACGTGCCGTGTCAATTTCGCTCGTGTCCTCGGTATGAAAGTTAATGCGCGAAAGGCGCACGTTAAACGATGGTTTTACTCGTTCATCCAGGGACACGCGTCGATCAATCAATGGAATCGCCGCCAATTCGGGGAATACGGCCTTCCGTATATTAGTGGTGCAATGAATACCATCGTTCACTTTAAACCGCCGTTATCGTTCATTCAGCTCTTGGTTCCATTTCTCCCCTATGCTCCAGGTTCCGTCCCTCCACGATTTCAATATATATATATATATATATATATATATATATATATATATATATAGATATAGATATATAAATTTTCATCACATTTCAAATATATATATTCTTTGTTAAAACTATGGTTCCGCTCCATTCAATTATATATATATATATATTTTTGACCATGGTTCCATTATACTCGATACGTAGTTCCATCATTCATAACCCTTGTGGCTATATGTACAGTGCTCATCCCCACAGCATCCTATTCACGCTCGGGTTCATAGAGCTCATTACAATCTCGGTATGTACAATTTAAAACACCACATTGACCGAAGTCGAGTTCTTCAACTAAATATAGAGCATTTGAATATAAAGTCCGAAATTAATTTATATTATGTGTAACGCCTCGTATCTGTATAAAATATTCTACGATATATATATATATATATATATATATATATATATATATATATATATATATAGCCGTTTCTCTACAATAAATAGATTGTGTTCTCTACCTATGTCGCTCTCGTCACTCTCGCCTCTACCTCTCGCTCCCGTGATAACGGCTCTCGTCTCGCATGTTGTTTCCTCTCGCTCTCGCCTTTCTCCTTAATATTCATTTCCTCTTTTCTCCCTCCATTGTATGTCTTTGTCTCCTTATAACTCGTTCTCGTCTTTGCATCTCTAC
Source organism: Pinus albicaulis (assembly GCA_034641835.2). Lineage (NCBI taxonomy): Eukaryota > Viridiplantae > Streptophyta > Pinopsida > Pinales > Pinaceae > Pinus > Pinus albicaulis. Next base: position 252,931,268 of record CM076569.1, read on the forward strand.
CTCCTTTGCCATCAATGACAACATTTCCAACAAATTCTCCTTTTTTTTGTGTCATACATCCAAATTCCACTTATTCCACATAATCACGTCTCACATCAAGTTCCTTTTTTATATAAAATTAATATATTTAGTTTTAAAAAATTTTAACTAATTTTTTATTTACTAAAAATATCTTGATACATTAAATTATTAGCATTAAAACATAAATTAATACTATTGATTTTGAAGTTTTATCTAAAATTTTCTGGCAAGCTCCATGGAGAAGTGGGCATACTCACTTGTAATATTGCAAACAATATGTCCTCCTATATTTCTCATTAATTTTTCCAAAAGGATGATCATGTGTTAATTTCCTATATAAAACTATGAAAATTTATCACTAAGTCCATAAATTAAAAAAGAATTTATTCAAGGATTTATTGAGTGAATGACCCATATAAATCTACTAAATTTGATCACCCCCGAGAACTATAATAAGAAACTTATTTATTGACTTTATTTATTTATTGAATTTATTGATTTATTGAGGTCTAAAGTTAAATCTTATAAGAATTCATCGTATAATAACACATTTCAAATTGAGTATGAGGTTGTAAACTCACCTACCTAAATGCTAAGAACTTAATTGAACCTATCCCATGACTTCCAATATTCTTCATAGTCCTAGGATTCTCCCACTCAATTTTTAAGAGCCTAATCAATTATTAGCTCTCTAAATTGGGTTATTACATTAATCTATCAAATAATTTAATAAATTGTCCCTACTAGCATTTTTATTGCTCTTTGTACATTATGATTTTAGTTTTTTTTAAGTTACTATAAGAACACATTTCAAAAATTAAAAAAAAAAATTAGCAATCTTATATAAGAAATTTCTTATATAAAATTCTCTAAAAGGATGATCATTTGTTAATTTCCTATATAAAACTATGAAACTTTATTACTAAGTCCATAAATTAAAAAATAATTTATTCAAGAATTTATTGAGTGAATGACCCATATAAATCTACTAAATTTGATCACCCCCTAGAACTATAATAAGAAATTTCTTTATTGAATTTATTTATTTATTGAGGTCTAAAGTTAAATCTTATAAGAATGCATCCTATAAGAATACATTTCAAATTGAATATGAGGTTGTAAAATCATTTACCTAAATGCCAAGAACATAATTGAACCTATCCCATGACTTCCAATATTCTTCATAGTTCTAGAATTCTCCCACTCAATTTTTAAGAGCCTAATCAATTATTCGCCCTGTAAATTGGGTTATTACATTCATCTATCAAATGATTTAATAATTTGTTCCCACTAGCATTTTTATTGCTCTTTGTACATTATGGTTTTAGGGTTTTTTTTTGTTACTTTGTCTTTTGTTATCTATGAGTTAGTTGTTTTCTAAGTTCCTTCACAAATTTGCTATATTTATATTTATATTTCTTTGCAATATATTTAATGTATACACTTTAAAATTTAAGTTATTATAAGATGTGTTAGCTTAAATGTATTTTAATTTATATTTATTTGCAATATATCAAATGTATGCAATTTAAAATTTAAATTATTAGCTTAAATTTTTAATGATTTTACCACATCTAAAAAAATAAAATTTGTTTGGTAAATACTTGAATAGACCTACTATTTGTAATGTAAAAGGGTTCCACTTACATTTAAAATAAGCTATTTCTCTCCTTGTATAGTTTTAGAACCTAAAAAATCATGGCTATCCTTCCATTTCCTCTTCACAAGCTAAATAAATAAACATAATTCTACATAATTCCATAATTTAATAAAAAAATCCATTTATAATATATTCAAATACACAATAAAAAATAATTATTTGAATAAATATTTAAATTTAAAAAAAAAAAAATAATTTAAAACCATATACATTCCTATTTAAAATTTATATAAAAATAACTCATGGAGAAATATACATACTTATTTACAATTTATTCAAAAATAACTCATGAAAAATTATACCTTTTCATTTGTAAGATTTTATATAATATGTTTTTCTAATCTTTTTCGTAATTTTACCACTATGTGATTACACATCTCAAATACACCATTATTTATCCAATATTTTGTAGAAATTTACCTATAAAAATTCACCAAGATTTAATGAAAAAATTGTCATATAAATTTATGAATATTGATTATTTTAATAAAAAAAATTTTTATTGAATATTACATAAACTTTATTTTCCTACTTTTTTAGGTATCAAGATAAATTTTAATTTTATTAGAGCTTTAACATTTAAAATATCAAGTGTCAATTTTCTAAAAAACAATTTCATAAAAAAAATTGCATTACAAAACTCTAAAGAAACAATCTCATAAAAAAGAGCATTACAAAATGTATCTGCAGTTGTAAACACATATACCTAAATGACATGAATGTCATTAGACCTACCCCAGGAGCTAGTGTTCACATTAAATGTCACCGAGGTCTAATTTCTAGCAGAGGCTTCTCAAAAGCTTGCTTGTTGTCCAACGGGCAGACTTGGCCTTGTTAAGTTTCTCTAAACACTGCTTTATATGAACCCAACTATGAACCCCTACACGAACCTATTGAAGCTTCACGCAACTCACGGCCTTCTCAACGGCTTCCCTCGCCTTCACACGGCCTTGGCGTCCCTCACTTGTTTCGCGAACCTCGGGCAAACTTATGGCGAACTTTCAAGCAATGCAAGTATCTTAACATCAATATAAACTCAGAGTATACAGTACTTAAAAATGCGAAACTTGATGAAAAACTTCTCTCTTTATTGATAGCAGAATGCTTCACAATTAGATTACAGAATTTATGGACTCAAACTCTGTATCAGAGATCGACTGTATTGGCATTTATCGGACTAGTGCAACTCAGTGAATGAGCGTGCGATACCGAAGGCTTCCTGGCCAAAATACAGACTCTGTCTCAGAGATATAAACACACAGACATAAATATATAGACTCTAGCTAAAGAACTTGCCACTTTAGGTTCTGATCTATTCCGAGTACATAGATCCGCAGGCTTCTCAGTTCTCCTAAGGACTGTGAGTCAAGACTCCGTGATGCGAGCAGATCGCAAAGATTGCGCAGACGCAGAGCAGGGAGAAAAATTCAGACTCAAAACACACAAATGCAAAAGAATCAAACTCCAAATGTCGATGGTTGCAAATGAGCCTTACCGCTCCTTATATAGAATGGAGAGGGGGACAAGCATTACTGTAAACCTTCGGATTATTGACACTTGGCAGTAGGATCATCGTTTTTGGGTAACACATAACGTGACATCTGCACGGAGATCCGATCTACTGACAAAATTTTGGTGAAAGTGGGTGAGAATACACTGTGGATACAAGGCCCACGAGGAATCAAAATTATTGATGTACAGAGTGGATGCTTTTCGGACAGAGGAAAAGCCCACGAGAAAAGCTCTGTCACAATAGACCTATGACTAGGTATCATTATTACACTGGGAAAACCTTTTTAGTGGGGCTCCCGAGGACCACTTGTGCTTCCAGATGACGTGTCAAGAATTTGTATACCAGGGTATTTGTATTTATAGTTTAGATCCCATGCCTTGGTATAAATTCTTCTGACTATCATTGGCTTATTCAGAATCACTTGATGTTTTATCTTTGTCATGACAAGCCATTCATTGTGTTGAGCCATGTGCTGTTTGAGGATTAATGTATGATCAGCATGTTGTACTAATGTTCTAACACAGGAAAAGGGCTGATGGTCACATTCTTCATAGTCACAAATATCACAGCGACTCTAGTACCAATTTTCATAGAGTGTTGGGTCCATAGCTATGGATTTAAGGCCATGGTCTTTCCACCATTCCTCCATCCAGCTTGATTGTCTGCAATTTTGCATCAGATGGACTGCTCCAAACTTGATCTTAGTATAGTGGGTTTCTCCTCATCCATCTTTCTTCATTAAATCCCACCATAGTTTCTTATAACCTGCAAAATCATAAACCGTGTTAGGAAAAATCAAGCTAGGATTATTACCCGGCCATTGGATATATCGCATTCCTGTCCAGGATGAGTCTCGAGTTCGGTGGATGGAATAATATTTGTGATAGACATGTGTCCTATCACTGCCTTCAGTTGTTATGACCACAATATCCATGAAATTATCATGGAGAGCTGACTCGGCATCATGCAGCTCTCATACTGTGAGTGTACATCATATCATGTATCCATGTGCTACCTTTTGGGTACACTCGTCTTTCTGGTACAAAATGTTGTAAGTCATTATGGCTTTGCAAGTTGGCATTTAGTACCTTTGTGTTGCGGAGTTGTCAGGTTGGTCTCCACTTTCTTTGTAGACCTTCCATGATTCATCATCAGATATATGCCTTAAGGTTTCTTTCTGCATGGGCTGGTCCCATTCTGTGATGATGACCATGACATGGGGTAACTCCTTTTCCGGGTCATTCATCTGTTCTTGATGCTGGATATATTCCCTACTGAGAAAATCTGGAAGACAATTTTCAAAGCCTTTAATATGTTCAACTTTAAAATTTGCATCTTTTGGGCTCTTGATCACCTTAGTGATTAATTTTTCTAATGCTTTTGCATCAGTTCTCAGTAAGAAATGCTTATTAGCCAAATGAATTGAAAACTTACTAATACAATTCCAGGCAGCTTTTACTTCCTTCTCAATAGGAGCATAATTTAATTCAGATTTGCTCCATACTCCTAAAACAAATTGTACTACCTGTTCTTGCTCTTTGGGGATCTTTTCATCCGGCTTCTATTTCAGTACACCTCCCCAACCAATGTTGCTTGCATCTGTTTCAACAATTTTAAAAGCATTATTATCTGCAACATAAAGAATAGGGAGATTGCGAACCTTGGCCTTTATCTCCTTGATTGCTTGAGTCTGTGCCTCTATCCAAGGTTTCGGATTCTTTCTGAGTCTCTGATTCAGCATAGACCTGTCAATGGCACATCATGGATAAAAATTGCTCACATAATTCAAACATCCTAAAAATCTTTGCAACTGAGTTTTATCGAGAATAACATTAGGAAACTTGTCAGCAAACTCAAGTGCATGATTTTGAAGAGCAATTTGTCCATTTTCAATGGTGTTCCCAAGAAATTTTATTTTGATTTGGCATAGCTCCATCTTCCTTTTACTCAGAACCAAACCGTTTTTATGGACCAGCTTCATAAAGATCTTCAAATGCCTGAAGTGGTCTTGCAGGTTCTTGGAAAAGATAAGCAGATCATCAATGTAGGTAAGAAACCATTCAGCATAGGGTTTAAAGATAGAATCCATTGCCTTTTGGAACTTTGAAGGTGCATGTTTTAACCCGAATGGAATTACATTCCATTCATAATGCCCATGTGGAATGCTGAATGCAGTTTTCCATTTATCTTTTTCTGCAACTGAAACTTGCCAAAAGCCAGACTTAAGATCAAACTTGGAGAAAATCTTGGCTCCATGTATCCGACGTATGAGATCTACTTTGTGTGGGATCGGATATGTGTCATCCGCTAAAACATTATTCAAGGGTTTGTAGTTTATTACCAGTCTAGGAACACCCCGAACTTGTTCACTTCTTTTGTTAACATAGAATCCATAGCAGTTCCAAGGGCTGTTGGATTCTTTTATCAGCTTTCTATCGAGAAGCTGATCAATCTCTTTTTGGCAGAGCTGTCGAGATTCTGCTGACATGGGGATGGCTCTGCTTTTGCATGGTTTTCCCTCATAGCCTTCTTTATAGGGAAATTCAACACAATGCTGTTTTCTGTGCCAAAAGGCATTCGGCTCTTCAGAACAGCATGTTTTTTCAAATTATGCTTTTAGTTCAGAGATTTGTCTCTAAACTTGTGGAGAACTCAGTTGGTCTTCAATTCTGATGGTGGACTTGTGGTCTTTGAGTTCCTCCAAACTGTTAATAGCCTTTTGATGTTTCTGTTCTTTTTCTTACATTGCCTGAACCATGGTTGAGACTCTGGTATTTGAAACATATGGAATGTCAATCCTTTCACCAGAAACAGTAATAAACATTCCTGCAGATTTATCAAGAAATCTAACGGAACCATGGGGCTCTACCGCTGCTAAAAATATATTTCCCAGTATACAATCTATTGGAATATCAGCGACTGCAAATGAGAGTTTCACACATCTTGAATTAAAACAAACAGCGGCTTTAGAAACTTCAAAGTCTAGAGTTTTTTCACCTAATCCCAACATTTTTCTTTTTTCAGTTGTCCAGTATCTGTATGGTATTATCTGTTTGGAAATAATATTAACATCTACACCAGAATCTATTAGTGCAGTCACATCATATATTCTTCCTGCAACACAAAATTTAACTTCTATGTGGTGTTGCTGATATTGGATTTCCTTCACTTGCATGTCATTTAATTCTCTGAAACCAATTGAATCATCAAACCTTCCTTCTGCAACTCTAACTTATTCTTTAATTGGTTCAGGATGTAAAGTATAATTGACATGCCTTCCTGAAATAGATGTAGAAGTTTGTTGAGCAGAAACAACCTTACCTGAATGTGAAACCTGGTTTTTCACGGCAGCAATTTCTGCTTTCATGGCAGAGATTTCAGATTTTGTATTGTGTATCTCCCTACTCACCTCCCCCAAAGTGAGTGTACGAACTTTGATACTGTTGTGCTGGAGATACGATTTTGTATTTCTTTCATAAGAAGCTTCAACAAAGTTAGGCTTCTTACCATAGGAATGACTGGAAGTACCAGTCCCATGCTGCATGTAGGCCTTGATCATTGCAGCTTTGAGATCACCTTCCTCACCTTCATCATCTGCAAGTTGTGCCATGAGGACTTTCAGCTTGGGCTGAGGCTCTTCTGGATAAGATTCATCTGATGAGTAATCTGACGCAGAGTCTGAACAACCACAGTTATCTGGGTCATAACACTGACAATACATATGGACTTCGTCTTCAAAAGAGGAAGAGGAATAGGAGGAAGAAGACTCAGCAGAGGATTCAACATGGTGTTGTTGAAGATGAAGAGTAGTGGGGCGATTGTGACAATCTGCTGATTTATGTGCGGAAGAATGACAGTAGGCACAGCGAGGTTCTGTTTTGACAGTGACACTTGGAGCTGGCTGCTTATTTTTCTGTGACTTCTTTCCTAGACCACGTTTTGACTCTAGGGCTGTAGGACACATATTTGAAGTGTGACTAGGCTGACCACAGAGCCAACAAATGACTTCATTCATTTTAGCCATCTTGAAATCTTTGGGACGGATGTCATGGGGCTGATAATAGTGGGTCTTAGGATTGTAACGGTAATAGCCCTTTCTTCCTTTGTGCTGTCTTCTTTCATCCGGCTTTACGAGTTCTCGTATTTCTTTCACAGACACGGTCTATAAGTAGAGGCTCTTACTTCCATACATTTTCTCTTCTTTTGTACTTCTGCGGGTAACGATGGATCCTTCGATAGTGATTCCATACCTTTGACATAAAGACTTTGTGGCACGAGATGACTTCTCAATAGACAAGTCCTCCTGAAGCTAGTACCACAAAGTAATGGAACTTTAGTAATAATTGAATAAAAATCTCCCCACACATAAACTTTATTAGCGGAAATGTTTCTGAAGCTTCAAATGTCTTCCCAATTTGGATGGTAGAGCTGTGAATAAACTTGCAAACCATGATATATTCTTAGGATCTTTGACTAGGAAGATCACTTCGATCCGATCCCGGTGGAAGTCTTCATGTTTGGTTTATATTGTTACACTTGATTCATGGGGATAAGTTCATTCTTATCTGATAGTGCAAGCTTCTGCTCACGAAAATGTTCTTGGATGAGTGCTGTAAGGGCACCAATCATATTGTTCTGAGGAGTACCATCATCATGAAACTTAATATCTCCTTGTTCATCTTTGAGCACTTCTTTCTCCATCTTAGTGATCATAGCAGGAGATGATTCCAATTCCCACCATCTAGCCAATGTTCCAGTGAAGCATGCAATGAGAGTTTTGCAGGCTTGGACTTCAGACTTCCCTTCAACACACAATAATTTGTACTTGACAATCATTTGATCAAGCACCTGCCTGATCTGTGCTGCAGAGAGACCATCAATGTTCCATTCCTATGGCTTCCTTCATGAAATGCATCTCTTGGTGGAAGCTTACCAGCACCATACAGATCAGGGGCTGCAGGCCTTGTGAATTGAGGCTCTAAGGGCTCATAGATGGGGAATGCATGTTTCTTAGATTTGTCTCAGTCTGACTCACCAATTAATTCTGCAATAGTAACTCTTTCAGATTTTTCTTCAGTTTTAGATTCAAAAGACTTGACATTATCTTTAGGAAAGAGATAAGGAAACTTAGACATAGGACTGCTAAGTTCATGAGTATGGATGCTCTTTCCTTTAGTCAAAAATGCTGTCGGAATCGGCTTTTCTGACTTCTTCAAACTCAATCTGTCTAACTTATCAGATAGATTAGAAACTAACTGCCTTGTGGAGATGGATTGTTCTATTATACAGTTCTCCACATCTTCAAACTTTTGTACAGAATTTTCTGAAATATGTCTTATAATAGATAAATCACACTGAACTGAATTTAAAACACTATTTACATCATTTATGGACACTTAGACATTATCAATCTGATCTTTTACCAAAACTGTCTTGGCAACATTCTTCTCAAGACCAGTTAGAGCAGTATTTGTCCAATTTATCTGCTCACTGACCTTCTGTACTTTATCTTCCACTCCGACTGCCGCAGTATCCTTAGAAACTAAAGGATATGCAGTAGCTGAATTACTGCCTTCTCCTAAGACAATACTCCTGAAGGGAGGATAGGTTGAGGATGTCTCAATCTTGCTGCCATCTGGTGCATGCCGGGCATGTGAAGAAGAAGTTACTGTATCAGCCATCAAGACTACATCTTCTTCCATTTTCTTCTTCCAGGAATAGAATGAAATCCATACATTATTTTCCTCCATGTATGATTTCCATTCTTCTGCCATTTTCCTTTTCTCCTCTCCTGGAAAATTTCTTGCAAACTCTTCAGCCTGTGGATGGGTAAACAAATCCCAATTAACCATCTGCTTCATCCATTTAGCAGGGATTTGATGTTTATAACAACCATCCATTAAAGTATAAATCTTTTGGATTTCTGGGACTGAAGGTTTCTTAACACCTAGGGGTAGATCTTTGAATCTGCATTCTGGGATCAGATTATCTTTCTGTTCTAAATACCCAAGGCCATATCTAGGACTATTTGCTGGCCTTATATTTAAAAATATGGAAGTCAATCTGGGATCTTCATTTTCTAAAGATGGTATAAGATGCATCATCAGAACATGATCATCCTCATGAGGAAATGGGATGTCAGAACACTTAGGATTAGGACATGGATTAGATGAAGTACTTGGAGGGGCTTCTCCAGTCCTAGTGTTATGGTTCTGATGTATGACCATGTAGGCAAGATTCTGGAGATTGACTTGTTGTTGACACTGAGGGAAAATGACGCTTGGGGGTTGGAAATTTACAATCTGAGCATACTCAAACAAAGAAATATGATTACAAATAGAAACAATAGAGGAACAACTTGTATCTGTACAATCTGGAGCTATATACCTGGGTGACTTTTTACACTCTGCTTCTATTCTTCTTCTGTCAATCGTTGACCTTCTGGGGAATGATAGGGTAGCAGAAGAAGGGGTTTCTGTGATATTTGCAGAGGTAATATTTTGCACAGAGAGAGGTCTAGGATTTGGGACTGTCCAGTGTTCAGGGAAAGTCAGATCCTCCCACTTGATAGCTTGATGTTCTATCTTTTGATTTTTAGGATCTGTGAGAACAACAACACTGGTCTTAGACTCTCTACTGGGTGCATGGAGGACTGCAGGAAACATAGTGGAGGTGTGACAGAAACAACCTCGAAACTGGATGGCAATATTTTGCCTCTTTTTCCTCATATCAAATCCCGTTGTTTGGATTTGAAGCTGTAATATGTCTGCCAAGGTTTCATCTGTGGTTGATACCGAAAAGTTCGGGTAACAATCAAACTACACCGGTCCATTAGACAATGGAGCAACAATTCCCCCAATTAAAGAATCAATATACTTATTATGTGTCAGATCCCTTACAGTGGCTAACACATATGCATCAACTCCCGGATGCACAAGGGCATGGATCCCGACTCTGACACAACCCAAATGTAAAAATTGGGTTCCCAGTTTCTTAGCTTCAGCTTGCAACTCTTTTGTATTCAAGATTGGAATTAACTGTACACGATCTGAATTCTCTTCTATACTACTGACAGACTCTTTAATAGTAATTCTAGTGGCAGCTTTTAGGTGCCAGATGCCTAAATCATTATAGACTTCAGAGGCTTTTATATTGGGAAGAACCCATCTAGCCTGTGGTTTGACCTCTTCATACAAATGATCAGACTCATTAATGACTCGACTACTACTTGACGCAAACATATCTCTGAGAGGATTTTGTTCTGCTCTATCCTTCTCCTCAAGTTCTCTGAATGATACTGACTTGTTCATGGTAGAGTCCATTTCTAAAGAGAGATTTTGATTAAGTACTTGTCCCTTTTATGAACCAAGCGCAAACAGCGACTTACTGGCTCTGATACCAATTTCTAGCAGAGGCTTTTCAAAAGCTTGCTTGCTGTCCTCAACGGGCAGACTTGGCCTTGTTAAGTTTCTCTGAACACTATAAATTTTATGATATATCGTTTTAATATTACAAGATAGATGACATGGTTCTTTTATGATAAATGTCAATGATTTACATCTATCATTTTGATGCCTATCATTTTCCATTTAAGAGATTTCTTTAGATAAAAATTTTAAATTTTATGATATATATTTTTAATATTACAAGATAGATGATATGGTTTGAAAGCTTTTATGATAAACGTCAATAATTTATGTAAAGCATTGACATTTATTTCCTAACCTAAAGCTATTTTAATGTTCGTTGTCAAGATTTTATGATTGTTATTGGTTTCTAGTATGATCTATCTCTTTCCACAGAGAAATTTAGGTACACATATCAGTATATGTGCAGGGATATATAGGGAAATAACGTTTGATTTTACAAATAAATATTTCAGCACATGTTAATGGGGTGGTCGCACATGTGTGCAGGGTAGCAAATTTAGGAAAATAACATTTGATTTTTAAATTGTGTACACATATCAGCATATATGTAGGGATAACAAATATAGGGAAATAACATTTGATTTTTACAAATAAATATTTGAGCACATATTAATGGGGTGGTGGCACATGTGATTTGGTCACTAGTGTGCAGGTCTCGGAGGGTTGTTAGAGATTTATTAGATTGAGAATTCTAGCTTCTAATCTCATTTTAAAAATTGGTATTTTACTTAAGCTATTTCATTGTTTCAGATTGGTGGAATGATATAAATAAATATTTTATTTAAAAAATAATTATAATGATGAATAAAGAAAATATAAAAGTTTTGTGTTTCAGATGAGTGGAATGATATAAATAAATATTTTATTTAAAAAATAATTATAATGATGAATAAAAGAAAATATAAAAGTTTTGGACTACACTTTGCTCATTTTATTTATGAATAAATTTATATAACAATAAATATAGAAGTAACATATTTGTTGGGTTCTAAGATTAGGTAGATTTTTTTTAAGATTTTGAAAAATTAATCTAGTTTGATGTTGGTAAGATGTATATTTTCAGATTTAATGTTGTTAAATTAAAATAAATAAAACAATTTAAAATTTAGATATATATATATATATAATTTTCTATTTTAAATTTTTAATGAATTTATTCCTTTCATTAACATAGAATATCAACTATTTAAACTTTCAATAAGCCCCCCACACACCAAGTTCTACTTCATTTGTACCAAAATGCCATAAGTTAAGAACTTTGCACATAAATATTCAATCGATGCAAAACACCACCATCCCATTCAAATATTACATGATATTCCATTAAAAAAACGACACAAGGAAAACTGAAAAATAAGAATATGGGAACTTCTACCATAGAAATATTCATTACCCGAAACTGCCAAACAACCACAACACGCTTAACTCATAGTGCTGCCAAATAACATGTCTTTTAATATAAAAAAGAATAATTACGTCGGAGGCGTTTTCTTTGTTGGCTTGGGGTGAGAAAACACTGTTCACTCCAGCCAATAAGAAGCTTTGCCTATCGTCCTTCCAACCAATTAGAATTTTACATTTGGTTATTCATATGTCCAATGAAGTCTTTACACATCTTTGTTTCGTATTAATGAATTCCTTCTGTGTTGCGTATTTTGTGTTCTTTGAACATAGGGTTTTACTTTTATGCAGTAGGGCTATGGCTGCGTATTTTGTGTTCTTTGAACAGAGGGTTAAGCTGCCCACCATTGCTGTGATCTGTGGGCACGCGGCGGGGGAAGGTTTCATGCTGGTGCACAACTACATGTTCTCACTACAGGTTCATGAGAGGAGAACAATTTGTGCTTCACATGAGTGAGCTCGACATCGGGATGAAGATTCCCAAGAGTCTCATGGCTGTCATACGGAGCAAGCTCTCGCCCAGAACCCTAAGGGATGTGGTATTGGGTGCCCGCAATTTTAGTGCTCAGATGGTTGTGGAAGGAGGGATCGTGGATTCTGTTTTCACGGAATCGCGTCAAAAATTGGAGGCCGCCGTTAGCCAAGCTCAGAAATTGGCGGGCAGGGGTTGGAAGAAAGAGGATTATAGTCAGCTCAGGTTGGGAGCTTTCCTGGGCATAATTGAAGAGTTTGATGCCCATCGTGATGCTTATTATTTTCCTGCCGCTGCCAAGCTATGATTATGTGGGTTTTGGTTTTCGTCTCTGCTTGTAGGGTTAGAGATTAAAACCCCTCTCTAACCATGGGGTTTGAATTTGATTGCTGTGTCTATGAACGGTTTAAGGTCCGCTCTCGCCATTCATTCATTCATGCTCCAAGAGTCATTTATTCACCAATGACCTTGTAACGCCTCTCTGCTCAGAAATACATGGGATTTATTTTAGCAAAAGTTATTATTGCTTCAAATTCCTTCGCAATTATTATGGATGCCGAATCATGGGCCTCTCGCATGACCGTTGCTGAGCGCCAACCACTGCTAAGCACCAAACTCTCTTGAACGCAGGTACTTCAATTTTTCTCTGCTAAATTGTGGTTGTTTTCTTTAATTTTTTCTTCTTTGAACAGAGGGTTTTACTTTTATGCAGTAGGACTATGGTTGCGTATTTTGTGTTCTTTGAACAGAGGGTTAAGGTGCCCACCATTGCTGCAATATGTGGGAACGCGGTGGGGGGAGGTTTCATGCTGGTGCACAACTATAGGTTCATGAGAGGAGAATAATGTGTGCTTTACATGAGTGAGCTCGACATCAGGATGAAGATTCCCAAGAGTCTCATGGCCCTCATACGGAGCAAGCTCTCGCTTGTTACCCTAAGGGATGTGGTATTGGGCGCCCGCAATTTTAGTGCTCAGATGGTTGTGGAAGGAGGGATCATGGATTCTATTTTCGCGGAATCGCGTCAAAAATTGGAGGCCGCCGTTAGCGAAGCTCAGAAATTGGTGGGCAGGGGTTGGAAGAAAGAGGTTTACATTCAGCTCAGGTTGGGAGCTTTCCTGGGCGTAATTGAAGATCTTGATGCCCATTATGATGCCTATTATTTTCCTGCCGCTGCTAAGCTGTGATTATGTGGGTTTTGGTTTCTGTCTCTGCTTGTAGGGTTAGAGATTCAAATCCCTCTCTAACCATGGGGTTTGAATATGATTGTTGTGTCTATGAACGGTTTAAGGGCTGCTCTAGCCGTTCATTCATTTGTGCTCCAAGAGTCATTTATTCACCGATGACCTTGTAACGCCTCTCTGCTCAGAAATACATTCCATCAACATCCCCAGTGAATCAAGACCCTGTTCACCTTCATCGAATTGGAATTATGCATTGCTTAATTTTTGAATTCCGTTGGTGCATGCTTTGCATTAGAGTTCTGTATTGTTTAATTCTAGATTCCTGTTGGGTGCCTTCGTTGAATTGAAATCCTACATTTAGGCTTCTGCATTGCTTTGGTTTTTTATTTTATTTTTTGGATTAATGGGACGCTTGGTCTTTTGTGATTATTTTCTATTTTCAAGACGCCCTCAGGCATATTTTTGCTGGAAGGATTGTTGAAATACATGATTTCCTTGCATGGACTCGGTTATCTTTTGTCTCCTATGCTGACAACAACATGGTTCTCATGGATGAGTCTTTTCAATTGCTTCCCGCTGTGGAGACCCTGGATTTGAGTCGGAACCATTTCGTGAAAATTTCCAGTTTGCACAAGTGCATGCACTTTAAGTACTTAGACCTTGGATTCAATAGTAGTCGGACAATATCGTCGTTAAATGAGGTGGGATTCATTTCAATTCTGTTTCGAGGTTAGACTGTAAGAGCGGGTTATTATTTGATGCAATTATCTGCTGGAGTACTTCTTTATGCTTATAACTAAACCAATTTGGAGATGTCCAGTAGGTGCAGTTGTGTTTTCTATTATCAAATTTCTCGTAGACTCAAATTGAAGTTTATCTTATCCTGCATTAATGTTTACTGTCTTCTTTTCTCACTGTCATTCATTTTGGTTGGAGTAGGTCACAGCTCGGATCACCAAGCTTATTCTTAGAAATAATGCTTTGAAAACATTGCACGGGATTGAAAATATAGCCACACTCGAAGGCCTAGATCTCTCATTTCATATGATCTCCAATTTTGCCGAGATCGAGTTGTTGTCTAGTCTACCTGTTCTTGAAAGTGTCTGGCTGGAAGGCAATCCGATCATTTGTCCTCGATTATATCGGGAACAAGTTTTCAGCTTCTTTTCCAATCCAGATAAAGTAAGTAAAGCAATCCATTTTATTTGATTTCACCTCTTTATGTACTTCATTATCATGTTTTGGCAGATATCTTCTCTTTATCCATCTCATTACAACCTTTAGTGGCAGAGAAGGGATACCCATTTTTACTCACGTTTCTGATCTCTTACTCTTATATATTCCAGCAACCACATCATTCTTGCCTATTTTCTTTAATTCAAGGGTTTAATTGTTTAAACTTCAAACTTTAAAATAGTCTTCTATCCTAATAACAGTCTTTTTCCTAATAACTCAAAGTGGAAAACCATTTCAACTTTGCCTTCATAATCTTCTGCCATTTGTGGGAATAAATCGAAGGGATAATCAATTTTGTGTCATGCATCAACTGATTACACCGAGATTATTTGATAGGTGTAACTTGCCATTTGGTTACTGCCCTAGTTGAAATTAGATGATAAAGTGATCCATGGGAGGGAGATCTGGACCGTAAAAGTCATTGCAGCAAGAAGACAGATGCAACCACCTGGCTATGGTTTCTATTCTCCTGTAAAAGGTAAAATTCATTCAGATGTCAACAGTGAGCTAGGAAAATTTAGCGAGCAACACAAAGCCAATAGCTCTGGTGATTTCCAATTGAAGGCAAAGGTAAGTCATGCAAAATGCACGTTTCATGTTAATCATTATGGAATGTCTGCTCGATGTCAATGTTTATGAGTCCATGTCACAGCAATGCAATTTTCTGTCTTTTGATTACCATATGTTGTATACTGCTACTTTTATTGCTCATTCTTTATTTAAAATGTATCCTTTCATATACAAACTTTCTAATTTGAAAACCAGATTCAACATATCCTTTGGAACTTACATGCTTTTTTATTAAAAACAATATTTATTTCCATGTTCAGAAAACATGTTAACATTGTTTTTTTGTGCCTGTTTTTTCTTTTCTTTTTCTTTTTCTCGTCATTCTAGTGATTATTTCACTCTTTAAATTTGCTCTCTTGTAGCAAAAGGATAGCTCGAATTGCCTCAATTGAGGATCTATATCATAAGAGATATTTTCTTTCTGAAGCTGTTGAGCAGCATGGTTCTGGTTCACCTGTGCATGAAAGTGAAAGCCAGAGAAAGGATGAAAAAGATATTGGTGAAAATGATAGGGTAGATGCCTTGTCTTTATTTCACAGAATATAAATTTTCAAGAAAGAGGATTCAAGTGTATGGTTCCAAAAAGTGAGTGACTTGTTGTACCTGACTAATGTGGATAAAGAGGACTATGTTCAAGGTACTACTTTCAATTCTAAGAGACAGTCTCATATAAGAAGGCGACGACAAAATAGGGTGGATAATAGTAGTTCTAAAGTAAAATTAGAGGACAAGGAAGGATCAATGGGTCACCATGACAAAGATACTCTAGAAGCAGAACTACAACATATGAGAAATGATGAGGGCAATGCTGGTAAAATTGTGGATGAAGTACAAGAGAATGGCTTACTTGGAAAATTTTCTGTAAAGGGGAAAATAATATCCAATTCCTTTGTAAAGCATGCCACTTCACTGAAACCTTGGCTTAATTCAGGAATTAAAGAAGTTAATAGCTCCGAGGAGCAATCGAAGGTTCTAATCTCCAATACAACTGGAAATTTACCTGGAGAAGGCATGGCTTATTTGTATGTACTTGGTACCGTGGCAAATGAAGAAATGTGCTGAGGTGAAAATTTTGGTTCACTGAAGACTATTGAGGAGATAATTGAATCTCATTCCTCTTCATTCTGTCTTTCTTCTCCTCCCCACTATCACTATCAAGAAGAAATAGGTTTACAGTCAACTCAGGTTGGGTTTTAAAGAGGTTTACAGTCAACTCGGGTTGGGTTTTACTTTTATGCGGTAGGGCTATGGCATCAACATGACGATGGCGGAAAACAAACCAGGACATATGCTTTTGAAACGACCTCGACCTTCAATGGATATCTCAGAATCCAAAAAACCACTTCAGCACAATCAAGATCAAGTTCAGCTCCCCCTTTCGGCGTTCCCTTGCACCCCCGGTGCAATTGCTAGCATTATTATAGTTTAAAAGATAGGATCAAAACATGAGATATCGTAGTTGCATACATAAGTAGAACAAAATAAGGGTTTTGGGTTTTCCATATTGCCAACTGCCAGGGAGATAGTACTGTATAAACTTACTTCTAAACATATTTTTGTTCACAATTATCAGCAAATTTTTGTTCGCGATTATCAACCATTTCTTTTCTATGATTCTGTAAGATTCTTGAACGGTGCAGGTATTTTATTTTAAGTAAAATTTTCGGATTAATTTTTCAAAATTCTATTGAAATTCTATTTATATTTAATTAGTCTATCAAATTCAGTAATAATAAAATTTATTAAAATTAAAGTTTTTTTTGTATGCGGATGATTTTATATTGGTTGCTAAATTGGTTTGGAAGAAGTTGCAGACTACAAATACCTCAGAATTGACTTCAACATAAATTTAAGTTGGGATGGTTATAGAAAGAAAAGAACTTTAGGGGGTTGGAAAGCATTTTATGCTCTTCAAAACAGGTGTAAAGAGGCAGAGTTGTGGGATTGGAAAACCACTCCAACCCTTTTTGGGCTTCTAGTGATTCTAGTGATTCTCTACAATTGTGAACTGTGGGCTAGCAACACAACTGAGATGCAGTGGAAACAAATTGAGAAAAATCATAAGTGTTTGATTACAAACAAATTCAAAATTAAAAGTGCAGTTCCTTATGCTACCATGTTAACTGAAACAGGGGTTGTTCCTATCGAAGAAATTGCTATGGTGGTGCGAGTCATAAGGTATTTGAAAAAAATTGGGCAAATGGAAGAGGGTAGATGACCTAAGGTTGTGCTTAGTGATAAATTGTGCAAAAGAAAGAAGACTTGGATGCTGCAAAATAAAAAATGGTTTAGTAAATAGGGTCAATATTTCTTGGAGATCTAAAATTCTTATTGCTTAATTAAGGACTAATTCTCATCAACTCCGTTGTGAAATAGGGCGCTAGAAAATGCCAAAAGAAATGTGGGAGGAAAGAGTATGTAGTTTTTTCTCTTCCAGAAGTGGAACATTTTAGAATAAGAGGCCTTCAAAGAGAGCAGGGAAAATATTCTTCGAATAATTTATTCAACAAAGAGTTTGTCGAGAAGCTGGAAGTGGTTATTATAAAACTTCACAGGAAAAGGGGCGAATACAAGAACCAGATGGAGAAACAATCTGTCCCATAAGCTATTTTTAGCCGAGAAAATTAAAAATACTTACTTACTTTCTTTCTATATTTATCATTTAAAATTTATATTTAATTAAAATTACTATAATGTAATATAATTTTATTAATAAAAAATATATTCGAAGGTTTTATTTAAATTTAATATATATGTTTAAAACAAATTAAAATAATGTAATATTAAAAAAAATTACAATTTATGTATAGTAATTTATAATTTATAAAATATTATTTAATATATCTCATTTTTTTAATTTAATAAAACCTTTAACTGGACTACGGTACACGTATCCTCGATCCCACGTTTCCGAAAATTATGCAATTTATATTTTTAATTATTATTTAAACTTGAATTGGTTTTTTAATTACTAAAGTTATATTAAATTATAATAATTTTAATTTAATATAAGTTTTAAAAAGTCTAAGACCACGATTTGGTCTATCAAACCTAAAGAAAAGAGTTATTTAGTTTGATTTAAGATTTTATTCCTATGCTCAAAAAATTTGGAGAGAAGCCTCCCGAGCTCTCTATAATTTTGACATCTTAAAAGGCTAGGAAGGTCAGTGTTGCAACAAAGATTATGAAATTGAGCTCTAATGTGGTTGTACGCGGGGCACTCTAAGAGGAAGTGATTTTCATCCTCGATGTTCATATTCTCACAGAGATGGCAGATCCTTTCCATCCATGGTGTTTTAGGAATTATCCAACGACCCGTTTCACTATGGAGCTCATGAGAGTTCGTTCTAATCTTGACTATATTAATTTTCTTCTTTGAGCTAGTTAAAACAGATAGATACATTTGATCTTCTAGGGTGGGGTTGATGACTCCCTTATAATATCTTAATTTTCTTTTATTCTCACACCACATTTTTTCTTTGAACTTAGAAGTAACAATTTTTTTAATGTTATTAATGTTTTGCAATGCAACATTCTCGTCGATCTCCCAATGGTTTAACTAGGCCATGGTGTCTTTATACCAACCTCATTTAAGCCTTAGGTGGTTTTGGCTGGAATTTAAAGTTAGCTTAGGAAGTCTATGGTCTCCTATGCTATTGAGCTTGTGCTTGTACAACAGCTCTCGATAGGAAAAAGACCCACTTATATAAGGAGAATAGGATATGGTGTGCTGTTTTTAATTTTAAGGTTATAAGTTATAAAAAGCTTTTGGATTTGCGAAACTATCTAAACTGAAAAATAAAAATTATGAAGTATAAAATTTATTTGAAATGCAATCACCGTCCATGTCGATATCCACTCATTGTTGATGTTGTAATGTAAAATTAAAAATAAAAATAAAATAAAATAAATTTTATTGATTTTTGTTAATAAAATAAAATTATATAAAAGTAAAATTTAAATTTAAATTAAAAAATAACAATAATAATTATATTTATAATTATAATTAATAATTAAATCAATTTATATATATCTTAATTTTAGATTTACCAAATATTTAAAGCGATCAAATAAATAAATTTTATATCTTCTAAATATAAATACAATAATATCAACAATACAACATCTTATATCCGAAATTAAAATAACCCACAACTAATTAAATAAAAATAAATATCAAATAAATAAATTTTATACCTTCTAAATATAAATACAATAATATCAACACTACAGCATCCTATATCCGAAATTAAAATAACCGAAAACTAATTAAATAAAAATAAATAAAAATGAAACAATTGAAATTAACAAAATTGATACAATAATACAACATCCTCATGCTCTTCCTGGAATGTCGACACCGGTCATCATTAATATTCAATTGTACACTCATCAAATAATCACACACCGTGGTAGCTAAATTTAGCCCTTATATTTTTTAACACTCCTTTAACGTAGGTGGGCATGCTCATGTTTTCCAGAGCCTGCTTTAATGAGGCTACCTGACGTGGCAGATGTTGCTAACTTTAAATTTCGACTGCAAGTCCGAGGCGAAAATATTTATAATTCGTATTTGTGGAGGTCAACATTAAACAATAGTATATAATATAAAAATCAAAATAATATAACATATAAAAAATACAATTTATATAATAATTTATAATTTTTATATTATATTATTTAATTTTTTAAATATTATGTAATATATCTCAATTTTTTAAAACTTAATAAAACCTTTAACTACACGACCGTACACGTAACCTAGTTTTTTATATTATATTATTTAATTTTCTAAATATTATTTAATATATCTCAATTTTTTAAAATTTAATAAAACCTTTAACTAGACGACCGTACACGTTCCTAGCTCCCACGTTTCTGAAACTTATGCAATTTATATTTTTTATTATTATTTAAACTTAAATTGATTTTTTAATAACTAAAATTATATAAGTTATAACAATTTTAAAATTCTAAAAATTTTAAAAAACCTAATATAATATTACTTATTAATATATTAGCCAAACTAACCAAACTGAAAAATAAAAGTTATGAAGTATAAAATTGATTTGAAATGCAATCACCGTCCATGTCGATATAGGCTCATCGCTGATACAGAGATTTGAGCCGGCAGTGTAATTCGCCATCGTAATACTGATTCGAGCCGAAGTTGTCCTGCGTAGTTGTCTTCTCCTCGCATAATCGAAAATTTTCTTTGCCATAAAACCTAGGGCTTCAATTACCAACACGACAGCTATTGGATTTCTAAATAAATATAAAGAGAAATTTGTTATGGGAGCTAGGTTTGGAATGACAACTAACTCTCGGGAATTTGCCACGCTCAGCATTCATGAGGTCTTTAGGATTCAAAGAGCTGTAGCCTATTCTGAAGAGCATAAAGAGAAGGTTCTTTCCCAAATTTCTGACAAATTAACGAGACTGTACTTCTGAATCCTCGAATGCCTTCTGGAGCAGAGAAAAGTACTACGTCTCTCTCCCTGGCTGAATGCGTTCTGGTACTCACGATTTTGCAGTGTTTCGAACGAGCTCTGAAAGTCGCAAATAAATTAATTTAAGTTAATGATTTTTAATTTAAATTTAAAATTAATTAATTATTTTCTATTTTTAAACATGATTTTATTCGCATTAAATGAACGATAAAATCATATACTATGGACTAGTCGCTGAAACATAGGATCTATATATTTACAAACAGAGAACGCTGATTAAATCTTTAATTACCTAATTTATAAATTTTTGAAATTTATATATATGCGTCCCCGTATGCTCGTTTACACACAAACAGAGGTGATATGACAATAAATTAATATAAATTTAAATGCGAACCTACAAACCTACAATGCAACACAAAATAAGGTCCAGATGATCCCAATTTTACTGTCCCACTCCTTCATTTCTTTTCACGTCCTCTAAATACATTTAGTCTCAATCCTTGTAAATTCTTTAGATAGTTATAATAATCCGAGCACTACAGATAGGAGAAAAGTAAGATAAAATAAATTCAAAGTCAGGGTGTCAATTAATGGCTAGAAAAGCCAAATAATTTTAATAAATAAAAATAAATCAATCCCGAACACTTATACGCAAATGTATACGATGAAAACCTGCAAATGTGATTAAATGAATTTGATTCTGTAAAATCTATATTGATGAAGAAAAGAAAACATATACCTAAATTAATTCATTCAAGAATAGGGAGTCGAACATGAACTTGAGCCGATTAAATATAAATTTACAACCAGTAAATCTATTCAGTTAGGGGAATTATAACTAAATCAATTCATCCCTGAGGAGAGGAGAGCATGGGGAGACGATTAAATACATATATCAATCTCTCTTAAAGATTATACTGCGCTACTTATTGAACAGGGTTTGATGTCATAAAAATGTATATGCCATAAACGCCATGGCACTATATGTAAATCAAATAAACTTTGACAAATTACCTATAAACATTGAGATCGCATAGAGCTGTTCACTCAAAAAAATAATAGATAAGTTGATATCGATAACAGTAGTTGAGAATGTAGTTTCTTTATTATTTTGCATGTATAACATATGCATTCATGATGACCGTTTTAACCGGCAAGATGTAGTTTCTTTATGACATATGCATTCATGATGACCGCTTTAACCGGGAAGGCCTGCTCAGATATTTAAATGGTCGGCCACATAAATTTAAATTCTCGGCTTAACCTTCATAATTGACTTCATACAAGATACCATGACAGCCCAGCTCGGCTTCCCACCTGGAGACGCTTATTTAATAATAATATTTCAAAATCTCTCAGACATTTTTCTCGAGAGATCGTTTTTCCATCCATTATTCTAATCCGCTCCATTTTACCCACTATGCTCTAAATTCCTATAAAATGTTTAATGTCATTCTTAAAAGAACTTTATGCATTTTACAATCGCCAAATTAAATTTAAAACTATTTTTAGACATCATAAAATTCTTCACTATTATTAATTGTGGAGTCTGAACCAAAATAAAGCGCGTAGTCTACCGAGGCCGTGTTTTGACCCAGAATCCGGTAACGATTTTCAAAAAATCCGGCAAAGATTTGCTCAGAATCTTGTTTACAGTTGTTAAACATTAATATTTTGAGTGCTCCAGGGGTTTTTGATAGTGCTGAATCCATTTCCACTATAAAAAATGGATTCCAAGCACTGCAACTACTTGATTTTTTAAAATTTAGTTGACCGGATTCCGACAGATTTCTGCCGTCCGAGCCAAAACACGGCCTCGGTAGACAACTCCAAAATAAAGTGGATAACGATTATTTCTCTTAAAATAACTAATTTTTTCACTATTCAAATTAAATTCAAATAACAAAAACAAATATCAAAACTTTATCTTAAACTAATAAATTTCATTCTTAAACAAGTTTATAATATAAAATTTTATAATTTTTTAAATTTAATTCTTTTTAAATAAAGTAAAATATTTCATAATCAATGAATTGTTTTTTTTCAAATTTTAATATAAGTATATATTCTTAAAATTTCTTAAATGACAATATCTTTTTTAAGTTTTATCTTCTTTTAATAAACATCTAAATACTTATCTTATAATACATTTCATATTGTGAAAATAAATTAAAAAACAAAAAAATAAATTAAATTTTATTACTTTATTATTATTGTTATCATATTATTATTATCCAATTTTAAGGTTACGTCAACGATAAAACAATTAATATTATATTAAAAAACAATATTATTAATCATGAAGATTCACCTCCATTTTATCACGGAAATAATTAATGTTAGGATATTCTGACATATAGGAAATAGTTAAGAATAAGTGTAGAGTTAAGTAAAGTGTGTTTCTTTACTATGTACATTTGTAACTTATAATCCGACGGTCATTATTTGTAGTGATCCGACGGTTCACTCTCTCCTCCGTATTAATGACACTTGATTCGTGGCTTGACACCCGATTGGTCCATGATCTCTATTTAAAGAGCATGGAGGGTCATTTGTCCGGTAACCATTTATGAGAGAAACATATGTAATCTTTATTTTATATTAATAAATTTCTTGAAGTGGCTGCGTTGGCTTAGGTCGTGGACTGTTTCCCTCTTCGAGGGTTTTAACCACGTAATAATACTGGTGTATTGATTTGTGATCTGTTTGTGAGTGGTGACCTTTGGTTTTTGATCTAAGAAACTTATCCTGTAAATTCCTACATGGTATCAGAGCTATTTTGAGGGCCGCATCCATTGTTGATCTGAATCCGAAGCCGATTTGACTGCATGCGACTGTCGTTTTCTAGATCTATTTTTTTTGAACTTTTTTGGGCATGGAGAACTTCTTTGTTGTGTATGGAGCATCTATTACAGTGAGGAACACCTTTCGTTTCATGTGAAAAGGTTTTCGATTTCCCAAGTTATGTCAGTTTAGATCTGGAGGTATAAAGTATCTGTTTTGCAGTTATATTTGTTAATAGTTCTGCTTATTTCGGTTACCTCTATTTATTTCAGTTTTTAGGTTTTATTTATTTGCTGGATATATACCCTCTTCTTTGTGTATGCTCTTTGCTCTGCGTTGTGTGCGATCTCGGTAATCAGAAACATGAAGAAGGGATTTTTTTGCTACGTATGCTCTTTCCCTGCGTCTTTGTGCGATCTCGGGAAATCAGAAATAGTGAAAAAATAGATAGTTACTGATAAGGCTAACCGAATATCTAATGTTCTGCCGTAAAGCTTGCATTTTGTTCTTTTGCTCATGTTTTTGTGTTTTTTGTGCAGAAAAAAGCACGCACACCGAAGACAAGAAAAAAAAAACCCATTCCTCATAACAATTATAGAATTCTTTTACTATCTCACTTGGTGAGAAGTTAGTTTATGAGAATAGATATCTTGGGTTCAAGTCTCTTTCTAAAGCTTCTTTTGTAAAAAGTTTTGTGTTAAAGGGGTGGGATTTTTTTTTTAAAAGTTGAACTTCATAATCAAATTTCAAACCGTTCTCGTAACTATTCGACATCTACAACTCAGTTTCTTCAAAAGGGCATAATTTCTTCATCCGGAAGCCGTTTTTCGAGCCGTTTTTTCTAATCAGCCTAATTTTTTGAGATCTTTCCATTGGAGTAGTTAGTCTCAGATTTTTTCAGCTTTAGGTTTTTAAAAAATGGAAACAACATACCCGATTATTCTTAACAATACCAATTATTTCCAATGGCTACCTCACATGGTAGATATACTTAGAAGTAAAGGGCTTTATAGAATAGCCACAGGACAAGCAAATAAACCTTTCGATGATGATAACGTTGCTAAATGGGAAAATAA
Source organism: Pinus albicaulis (assembly GCA_034641835.2). NCBI lineage: Eukaryota > Viridiplantae > Streptophyta > Pinopsida > Pinales > Pinaceae > Pinus > Pinus albicaulis. The sequence goes on from CM076569.1 coordinate 252,956,068, forward strand.
ACAAGATCAAGCACGAGGGTTGATAGGAATGTCCATTGCTCAATATCTTCGATTTCATATCCTTGAAATTGACACCCCTGATGAAGGCCTGAAAAATCTAAATACTGTTTTTGGCATTCGAAATCAAATTAGGGCCCACCAGCTTGAAAATGTGTTGCTTACTTTGGACCCCAATAATTTCTCCTCTATTGAAGATTTTTTGTTGAAATTCAAGACCCTTAGACTTCTTTTAGAAGGTTGTAAGGTCAAAAAGGACGATGGTAGCCTCATCTATTCCATTCTTACTAAGCTTGGCCCTTTATAATATGTATTTGTTTCCACCTTCCATTCCACTAGAGAAGCCATCATTTCTCCAGGAACCGCCTACAAGAACCCCTCTTTTGATGCCTTTTGTGATTCTTTGATAAGATAACAAGAAAAACTCTTACACCTTGGTCTTATCACTTTTGGAAACGCTTCTAAGAAAGCCTTAGTAGCCTAAAAATAACCATATCAAAAGAATCCCAAGAAGAAGTATCCTAAAAAGTATGGTCCTAAATCAAACAAGGGTCCTAAGCAATTTCAGCCGCAAACTGAAAAAGCAACTCACCAAAATGGTAAGGAAAATAAAAGCAAAGGGAAGAAGATAGATAGACATTGCAAATTTTTTAATCGTGATGGCCATATAGAGTCTAAATGTTTTAAGAAGATGTAAGCCTTAGAAGCAGAAATGAAGAAACACAACATCAATTTGGAGCACTCTTCACCTTCATCTTCAAGAATGACACTTTCTGCTTGAGGTTGTCAAGCATCAAGATCTGGTTATGCATTAAATGTATCTCCTTCTTCTCATTCTCATGAGTGGCTCATTGATTCTGGAGCTTCTTACCACATGGAAACAAATAAATTCATGTTTTCTTATTTAAATGATTGTAACACCAAACATATTTATGTTGGTGATGATAGATCTCTTAGTGTTGTAGGATCTAGAACCATTCATCTAGGTAATGGTCAGTTTAATGATGTACTATGTGTTCTTACCTTGTCATGCAACCTTTTATCTGTTTATCGGATAACTCATTCAGGTGAAGGGAAAATAGTAGAATTCTCAGCTCATGTTGTTGTGATCAAGGACCTAAAAGATCCTAGACATATTTTAGCTACTGGCATTGTTGATGATTCCACAAGGTTGTATAAGTTTGACAATTTTGGGTCATCATGTCTTCCCTCCGTTTTTGTTGCTCATAATGATGAAGTGAGCAAACTTTGGCATGAGCGATTTGGTCACTTAAACTATCGCTCTCTTCAAACTCTATATAAAGAAAATATGGTGATAGGTCTTCCTATGGTATCTTGCCGGGATGGTGTTTGCTCTGGGTGTGTACTCGGAAAACATCATCGGGATAGTTTTGACAAATGTGCCTCTTGGCACGCTTCAACCCCTTTGTAGCTTGTGCACAGTGATTTGTGTGGTCTACTTCCTATTGTTTCTTTCTTTGGTTGCAAGTACTTCTTAACTTTCATTGATGATTTTTCCAGACACACTTGGGTATACTTCTTAAAACTCAAGAGTGAATTTTTAAACATGTTCTTGACCTTTAAGGCCTTTGTTGAGAAACAATTTGGACATCAAATTCTTAAGTTAAGATCAGACAATGGAGGAGAATATGTTAACAACAAATTTATCAACTTTCGCACAGAGCATGGCATTCAATTGCAACATACCATTCCATATACTCCATAACAAAATGGTGTAGCTGAATGGAAGAATCGCACCTTAAAATAAATGGCTAATTGTATGCTTCAATCTAAAGGACTTAGTCTCAATTTTTGGGCAGAAGAAATTAACTGTGCAAATTACATAGTAAATCGCACTCCTACTAAGGTTTTAAAGAATATAACTCCAGAAGAATATTGGAGCTCAATCAAACCAGATGTAAGTCACTTTCGTGTTTTTGGAAGTGATGCTTGGGCCCATATTCCAGATGCAAAACATAAAGCCTTAGAACCTAAGAGTGAAAAATGCATTTTTATTGGATATTCTGAAGATGCCAAAGGATATAGACTTCTTCAACCAAAATCCAAAAATATAATCATTAGAAGAGATGTAAAATTTGATGAAAATATACTGGCCTGCGAGCCTAGTTCAGTGGGTGTGCCACCTTTGGCTTGCAAGCCTGATTTGACATATGTGCCACCTCTCTCTCTCTCTTCTATTTTTAATAGCATTCCTTCTAGTTCAGATGATGATAGTGAGGATTAAAATCCTCCTCCACCTCTTGAAGGTATTACTTTTACTCCACAACTTCCAAGATGGGTTTGCTCTACTCAGGATGCACCAGGTTCTCTTGCAGGTGATCCTGCAGATCGACGATGTTCCCATTCTCAGTTTGAAAGAGCCTCTTCTTTATTGGTTCAAGTTCCAGAAAACCTTGATCTAGAAATCTTTAAAGAAGCCTCCAGTCATCCAGTTTGGGATGACGCCATGAATGAAGAATATCGTTCCTTATTGGCAAATGATACTTGGGATCTTGTTCCTCTTCCAAAAGGAAGAAAAATTGTCAAATGCAGATGGGTTTACAAAACAAATTTTGGACCAGATGGAAAAGTGGATAGACATAAAGCTCGTCTTATCGCTAAAGGATATTCACAAGTTGAAGGCATTGAATATACTGAAACCTTCTCCCCTGTTGCTAAAATGAATTCTATCCTCCTTGTTCTTTCCCTTGCTTCCTCCTTTAAATGGGAAGTCCATCAGATGGATGTTAAATCTGCCTTCTTACATGGAGATTTGCATGAATAAATCTACATGGAACAACCCCTTGGCTTTATCCAAAACGACTCCAACCTTGTTTGTCACCTTAAGAAGTCTCTTTATGGTCTCAAACAAGCTCCTCAGGCTTGGTATGCCAAAATGGATAGATTTCTATTAGATAATGGCATTTCTAGGTGTCATTCTGACGACACAATATACACCAAGAAAGTGGGTAAGTCCTTCACCATCCTTGTTCTTTATGTTGATGATCTTATCCTTATTGGTAGTGATCCCAACCATATAAACCATGTGAAGTATAGCCTCAAAAATAAGTTTGAAACGACAGACTTAGGAAAACTTGCATTATTTCCTTGGTCTTCAAATCTTGCAATCCAAAGAAGGTATTACCCTTTCTCAGTCCAAGTATGCCTGTGATCTTCTACGCCACTTTCACATGGAATATTGTAAGCCAACCCCTTCTCCCTTTCAGTCTAGAGTCAAGATTTCTGTCACTTGTACTACCCCTGAAGTTGATGCTACCTTATACCATCAACTTGTTGATAAACTTCTGTATATAACCCATTAACATCCTGACCTTCCCTTTGCCGTTGGTATTTTCGCTCAGTTTATGTACCAACCTCATACAAGTCACTGGATAGTAGCTAAAAGAATACTTCAATATATTCGAGGTACAGTTCAGTTCAGGATTCATTACAGTGCAGAAGCATCTCCATTGTTGATTGGTTTCACTGATTCTGATTGGGCTGGTGACCCTGATGATCGAAAGTCTACTGCATGATATGTATTCACTCTTGGTTCAGTACCTATTACATGGTCTTGTAAGAAACAAAGTGCCATCTCTCTTTCTTCAGCAGAAGCAAAGTATCATGGTGCAGTTGAAGCCAACAAGGAAGCCATGTGGCTTCGTCAAAGCCTATCTGAATTTGGTCTTCATCAGCAACATCCAACAACACTTTGGTGTGATAATCAGAGTGCCATTCAACTATGTAAGGATCCAGTTCAATATCAGCGTATGAAACACATTGAGCTCCACATACACTTCATCAGAAAGCTCATTCATAATCGTGTTCTTGAAGTGCAGTATTGTCCAACCAATGATCAAGTAGCTGATATCTTTACAAAGGCTCTCACAGAAGCGAAGTTTACCAAAATTCGATTCATGCTTGGAGTTCAGGAAAGTTATCATTAAGGGGGGATAGGCTCTAATGCCTCCTTCCTTCTCCTATTGTGTCACCTTTGTAAATCCTTCAATCCTATCCCAAATTGTTCTTAAGGGGGGATGTTAGGATATTTCGACACATAGGAAATAGGCTCCTTTTGTGTCACCTTTGTAAATCCTTCAATCCTATCCCAAGTTGTTCTTAAGGGGGGATGTTAGGATATTCCGACACATAGGAAATAGTTAAGAATAAATTAATCTAGTGTAAAGTTAGGTAAAGTGTGTTTCTTTACTATGTATATTTGTAACTTATAATCTAACGGTCACGATTTGTAGTGATCCGACGGTTCACTCTCTCATTGGTATTAATAACACTTGATCCATAGCTTAACAACTGATTGGTCCATGATCTCTATTTAATGAGCATGGAGGGTCATTTGTCTGGTAACCGTTTGTGAGAGAAACATATGTAATCTTTCTTTTATATTAATAAATTACCTGAAGTGGCCACGTTGGCTCAGACCATGGATTATTTCCCTCTTCGAGGGTTTTAACCACGTGATAATACTGGTGTACTGATTTGTGATTTGTTTGTGAGTGGTGACCTATGGTTTTTGATCTAAGGAACTTACCCTATAAATTCTTACAATTAACTTATAGAGTATGTTACAATGTTGTGGCTTATTAATACCACATGTACAAAAAACCATAACTCATATTTATATGAATTTTATTCATAGTTAATCAAGTTAATTAAAAACATAGAAATGGAATCTCAACCTTTGATTTGTTACTTAATTAAAGACATAGAAATGGAATCTCAACTTTGGATTTGTCACATCTCCCTACCATTAATCAAATTTTGAATAGTGGTAGTGCATAATCACCCACTTTTTTTTTAGAGGGTTGATTTTGACATTATACATTTTCTAATGTATTCTTCTTTCCTCAGATGTTTATTTTTAAGTGCATTTATGTACTTGTTTTAATTTTAATTTTTTTCCTTTAAATTGTAATGAAATCTTCATTTTTTCACATAGTTAAAAAATTTAAAAATGATCAATATTTTAAAGTTTCGATTTTCTATATGTTTATGTATTGCTAATTAATATTTCAATGCACATCAAATAATTGTTGGTAAAAAAAACAAAATTGTTTAACGATATGACGAAAAATACACATTTTCAATATAAAAACAATGGAAAATTTACACTTTAAGAGACTTTTTGTTAAAAAAAACATGTTAAATAAACTATTTTTTTAGGAAAAACTTAACAAAAAAGTTAAGAAAATTGCATTTTTATGAATTTTTTGTCAAAAATTAATAGTAATCACTGGTTTTTTGCAAAAAAATAAGGATTCTTCTCATAAAATATCAAAGTCTAAACATTACAAGTAAAAATGATTAATAGCTATAAAAAATGAGCTTTATTTGCAAGCATAACTTAAAGATCATCAATAATATCAACTAATTCATATTTATCATCTTCTATAACATCATTAATATCTTCTTCCACAACACTTTCTACTTCATTTTGGTCACTTTCATCTTCTAATGGATTTTTCATGTCTGCAAATCTTCCAAAGTGTCATTTTTCAATCATTCCATATAATGGTGGCTGACGTTCCTTTGATTTTTTTTACCACACGTGATTTATTAAAATCACAATTCCTCAAACCAACTTCTTGCTTCGCATGTGGAAGAAATTGAAGAACATTAATTCTTTGTTGAATAAATTTGCATTGCACTGGGTCTTTCTCAATGACAATGCAATTTCTTCTTTTTTTTAAGCAACATGCTAGTGTCGTACCTAATCATCAAACGCAAAATAAATAAATAAGAAATTTATTATAAACACATAAAAACTAAAAAATAAAATATTTAAATTCAAATTTGTATAATAAAACTTACCTGAACCTGAGAATAAATCCAAAATCCAATCTCCTTCATTTGAACATAGATCTATAAGATATTTAATCAATGTTTGCGGTTTATAATAAATGTTAACTATATCTCCTTTTGCATCTTTATCCTCATATGTTAGTTTCTTACAAGGACATCATGAACCAGTACTTGACTATGACTATTCCCATCTACTCGATTAAGAAGAATAGGCTTATAGCTATCTTCTTTTGTCCAACATTCAACATGGGTGAGCTTACAATAATTTATAATAGACTGATATTCGGAAGAAATAAGATTTTACTTTATCTTGTAACATAACATAGTAAAATTTCAATTAAATTGTACATAAATAAAAAAATTTAACAGTAATCCAACATACAATTTTAATGTCTTACCACGTAAGTTGCATCCTTGAGTTTGTTTTTCCCTTCAAGCTTGTTAATAACATTGCAAACTGTGTGCCTGAATGAAATGTCACAAATCTCCAAAGTGGTGATGTTGTGACTTCTTGAAAACTCGTAACCACTTTACTAAAATATTGAGAAGTATATGGTTGGTTCACTATCATATTCAATGTCTGGGAAATTCAAACCATTAGGAATATCTGCAATAACTAGGGCATATTCCCTTTTAGAAATGAGTTTTGCAATGTTTTCACAATCACCTTGTATTATTTGATATTGTACACTCTCGAGTCCATTCCAAATGAAATGATTAAGAGTAGGATCAAGTTAAATATTTATAAGACACTGCTTTCATTAGGGGAATTTTGAGGTCTAAAATGGACCTCCTAAGGAAATTATAAAATAATAGTGGAAATAATAAAATAAAATTTGATTACATCATCAAATTTTAGAGGGAAAAAAGAAAAACTACTTTTTCAACTCATATTTTCAACTTTATCTCCTAAAGTTTTTGCTCAAATTTCGAGCGGGAGTACTTGTTGGATGAAAAATTTAATTCTTCATCCTAGGAGTACCCATGTTGCATACTTTCGATGGATCCTTTTACACCAAAAACGAGAAATACATGAAAAACGTGATTGCAATCACTTTTTTCATGTATTTCTCATTTTTCGTGTAGCAGGGTCCATCGAAAGTATGCAACATGGGTACTCCTTGTATGTGAAATTAAATTTTTCATCCAATGAGTACTTCCACTCAAAATTTGAGTAAAAACTTTGGGAGATAAGTTGCAAATACGAGTTGAAAATTTTATTTTATTATTTTATTAATTTTTAATATTTTTACCCTTTTACTTAAAAAATGGTGAATCATCCCGCATGGTTGACATCATCATTTTGAATCCTATTGGTTCTTATAAAGTTTATTTTGGCTGTACATTTTTCTTGGGAGGCCCATTTTAGATCTCTAAATTCCCCTAATGTTCATCTTTTTCAACTTAATTATTTCAATAAAGCTTTTGAAAGTATCTGGTACTCCATTTCCATCATTCTTCGACATATTTAATGATATAAAAAATATATATGTATAAGTAATAAAATAAAAATAGTTTACATATGAATAAAATGAATGTATAAATCAACATACCTTATTGAATGCAATATACAAATCTTTATGTGTTGCTATAGAACTTGATTCTGGGTATTGGCGCACAACATCATCCAAACTATCTTCATTCAACATTTTAACCATATGTTCTTGTATTTTCATATAAATCTTGTAACAAAATAAATAAAGTTAAACTATTAATATAGTGATATGTATAACAAACTCTACCAACAAAATTATGTTTTATTTAAAAGAAAATTATTATCAAAGGAAAAGTAGAAATAATTCAAGAAACTTACTTTTGAAATTCTATGCACATTTCATCCATTGATAATTCACTTGACTTCACAAGGGATAGTACTGATTTGACTAGTTTCTCATCCTTCACTCCTTGCATTGTTCTCCAATGTGTGATAGTAATATCCTCTAGAAGCTGTTTCATTTCAGGACATGTCTTACTATTGGTACATATTATGGGTTTACTCTTTTCAACCTTCTGATTTTTTATGATAATATTCTCCCACCGCTCAAAAATCTCATCAATCAATTCTTATATCTCCCCAGTTCTAAATGCCAATTGAAAAATGTTATACGTGCTTCTGAATATAT